>JNBR01002042.1:0-11782 GCA_002081595.1 Achlya hypogyna | reverse complement strand
GTTCTCGAGGGCTTCGCGGGGCGGGGCCCTGTTGGAGGGCCCACGGCATCAATCAGCTCAGCGACGGTTTTGGTGCACTGTTGCTACTGCAGCGCTTGGATTGAGGCAAAATACCCCAGGTCCAGGACGTTTAAGTCCGGACTATTTGCTCGTTGATTAGTCATTTCAACACTTAAGCCTCCTACTTTGCAATGCATGCCCGTTTGCACGTGCGCACAAAAACATAACACGATCAGCTTATTACGAGTTGGTTGTTTTGGTGTTTCCTCAACGGGTGTCGTAATGAAACTCTTCTTATCTTTCGCCAAACTGAACCATTTTTCGTCAACATGAATGACGTTGTCCATTTTGTGAAATGGTAGGGTGGAGATGTCAGAATGAGAAGAGAAACTGTCAATCATAGCGAGGCAATGCTACATTCGTTCCAACTTATGATCGTCCGTCAGAATAGGTTTCAAACGAGTTGTTCGCCTCTTTAAAACACCAGACGTATCTTTATGATATAGCGTTGTCATTGAAATCCGAGCATTAAACGCAGCACTACGATATGTCTGACGTTTGTGAATGGGAACTACCGCTAGTTTTTGGTGCAGAATGGATGGATCAAGGGCCTTGCGGCCACGTTTTTCATTTCCATCACTAGCTACTAGAGACCGTATTGTAGGCAAGTCTTGGCAGGCCGCATCGCCATACTTTCTCCAGACCCTTTCTATGGTGTGCCGATGGTACTTGAGGCGAGAGGCAGTTTCAGCCTTAGCACCATATATAAGTGTACCATCGGGCAAATGGCAGAGGATTGCCAATTTGTCATCCTCTGTCAGATTCGTACGCATGCAAAATACAAAATGAACTTGATTGTGGTAATTAGTTGTTGCATATTTCTGGCCAATCAAACCCACAAAAACCTTGCATTTTTTGAAAATTGCATACTTTAATCAAGTACGGTAAATTGAGAACCAGTCAACTCCAACGGTCATTTTTGGCCGAAGATTTTCGCGTCGAATATTCCATGAAAACAGCTATAACCTATATGTTCTGATAAAGCATTCGCTGATCTTTCTTATGGTTGTCGCAGTAGGTTATATCCTTTAATAGTCGAATTTTGACGGACCTCCAAAGTGAAATGTACCTTCAATTTCGGAAAAGAGTAGTACAAGGCATTGGGTCATACAAAAAAGTAAGAAAATCCTGATGTCAACTGCCACTAACATTGAGGGATTACGATATTCGATTCCTTACACCATCACAATGTATGGAACCCCGTAGACCGCTGACCCAGACGTTCAAAACGTAAGTAGCCAGAGAATTTTTTATTAAAATGTTGACTTATCTAAATAATCCAGGCCAATGCGACATGATTCCAAGAATTTCAGAGTGGCGGGTAAAAGAGCGCATGAGCAGAACCCACTTCAAGACTCAAGTTCACTGTAGAGACGAGATTGTCCGAACGCATTATTTTTATCCCACCCCTACTGCGCATTCAAAAAAATGTTTGGTAGCGGTCCGAGGTTCCGATGGCATTAACCGCCTGCCTTGGTACTTACCGCCTGCCTTGGTACTAACCGCCTGCCTTGGTACTAACCGCCTGCCTTGGTACTAACAGTAAAACTGATGTCGTATGTAGCTATCGTGAAGATTAACCAGCAAGTGCAAGTGTTCGGTGTCTCCACGTAAGTCTCAAAAACGGTAAAGTGCTAAGACCCAGCCCAAAATGGCCCTAGCATTTTGCAAGTTGTGACCAACACAACTCGCTTTAGCAATGGTGGAGCGCACCAGTCATGTTGAAGAATTTCAACATTAACATGTTTTATACTCATATATCTAAACCAAAGACGGCTAGCACCACGCAATTTTTATAATGCCCCAAGCAATTTCTCAAGTCACCCGCCACTGCTGTGAGTTTAAAACGTAAATAATTAGGCGTTGGCATTAGTATAATTAGGCAAAGGAAGCATTAAATGTGCGTTATTGCCTAATAAATTGAGTGTTTTAACAATCTTCTTGTGCTTTTTGAGCATTTACTTGAGTTCTAAAACCCTGCACTGGCAGTATTAAATAGTTACTGCTTGAAACGTTGCGCAAAATTGCCCACGGCGTTTTTAGTTCCATGGCAATGCAAGTTGTGGGAATTGTCGGCACACTTATGGATCTGATGGTGTTGGCTATTGGGCACGAATGTTTTTACTATCCAAAAAGCCAACAACATCGTGTATCAAAAGCTCAAATACATTAGTTGCTGCGGCCCATGCCGTTTATGTCTCGTGCGTTGGCCACTTGATCGCTGTGTCCGGCAAATCTAGACGCGCTCTAAGAATGCGACTCTATGTTGACGTCAGAATGGCAAACAACTCACAAAGCGTGTTGCATTCTCGTGGGTGTAGAATGTTAGCAGGAGGCTTAGAACACAATCGGAGCTTTGAATCCGGCTGAGGCGGCCACGGCAAAGAGACCAGACAAGACGACGTGATGCCATAAGAACACGGTAAAGAGGCCAGCGAAAGCGATTTGTGCGTGTTGAAGATACTTGAGCGACGCGAGAGAACTTAGAAATTGCAAAACGGAAGTCAAAATGGAAATTGAGCTTGTCGGACTGCGACCCTAAAGTTCTAGTTTACAAACCTACTTTTATTTGTCAACATGCAGGTATGCAGAGTTGTTGGCTTGGAGCTTGACTTCAAGCTGAGACCTTGGATGTTCAACAGTGCGAGCCACATCGACATAGGACTGCGGGTTATGGCTTTCGTACAGGCGATATCAAGGTGCATGCCGTTGGTTAGGTGAAAGTGCGACGGACTGAACTGCGTTACGAACTCGTAGCGTCGCACGAATTCGCATGAGTGCGACTACAGCGATCAGCAGCCGTGCATGGCGTAGTTTCTTTGCTTATTGAAGGGAGAAAAGCTTGTTGGTGCGGAGCATATGGTGCGAAAATGAGTGGCTTGTGGCTGTGTTAACATCCAAAAATCCTTGCCAAGGAGTCATTTTTGGTGGCGCCGACTCAGAACTATAGCCACCTCTTAATGTGCACCAGGAACTATCTCATGGCGACACTAGGAAAAAATCGTCGGATCGTCTGAGTGACTTTTTACAGTCCCTCAATGGCAACTTGCGGAATTCGCACCATCTGTATAATTGGATGCAGTATTTATTAGCAGGTACAGGGAAACGAAATTTGTACTGCACTTTAGTATACGAAGTTGGGAGTCCATGGTTGGTATCGGAAGTCCACCAGCTATCGGCAGGACTGCCAGCGCTCTAGCAGTGTTGTGTCGTCGGCTTTAATTCGCCTTATGATTATCCTTTGTTTAAAAGTCATGAGTTAGGCCATCCCGTTCGGTTTATCGTGTGGCTATTTGCTATGTGCCACCAATGACCCCACCCGAGACCACGATGCCCAACGCCAACCTGCTAGCACACGGCGTCCTTCTCGAGAGCCGGTCAATATCGAGAAGTGGCTCGCGATGGTCAGGACTGAGGACGACCTCTGCGTCATCGACGCCGCAACCGCAGACGCCTGCGATGACGCCCAAGAGCTTGTTTTTCTCGAGGAGCTGCTCGTAGCTGTCGATGCGAGCGTCGACCACGAGGGCTTTGCCATTGTCGATGATCTTGGTTGCCAGGAGTTGGGCCGGGACCTGCCCAACAGCGATAACGACGACTTCCACCAAGATTTACTGTTGCTTTCACAAATTGTCAGACCACTCGGCACTCAAGCAGTACAAGATGGTACAAAAGTTGAATTTTCATTTCACCGCAGCATCAGTTGTAATATACTACTCTGTTCCGAAATCGTAGGGACATTTGACTTTCAGAGTCTGCCGAAATTTGAATTTGGAAGAATATCAAGTTCTGAGGCAACCGCGAGAAAGAGGAGCGTATGCTCTTTTAGAAAATATCATATTTAAGCGCTTTATTTGGCTTCTTTACTACTCATTCATTGGCCAAAAATTGCCTTGGTTGACTCGGGGCCTTGTGTTCACCGTATTTGATTTTAGTATGCAATTTGATGAAAATTCATAACTTATCACAGGTTACCTGGATGAGCCTGACGGCTGCACATAAATACGACGTTTTGCGTGGCTGGAGGTAGATTTTGTCCAATGAATGCTGACAATTCAAATTTAGCCAATTAACAAGAAGCAAAAAAACCTGTCAAAATGAAATGTCACCACAATTTCGGGATCAGAGTAGTATAGCGCATGACCCGGTCAGTTTTACTTTCATGAAACGAGCACCCTCAGCAACCATATGACAGCTCACCAAATTTACCCCATCTGTAGATCTATTGGAAATACAAGAGAGGCTTAATCACACGCCTGTAGCTATTAAATTAACTAATCGACTCTAAGTGGGGCGTTCGGGGCTGACGCCAGCGATGCACAGCCGGCACACGACCCCACCAGTATCCTACTGGCCTGCAGCTTCATCTTGGATAGATAGGTTGTCCATGGTTATGTCTCCCATCTCGTGGGCTGGTTTGATGTCCGTGGGTGGAGGGGTACCCAACGCGGTGGTTGATTCCTCGTGGCCGGCGATGAAGAGGTTATGATTTCGCCCATGTCGTGTTTGCTTGCTTGAACCAACGATAGGAGTTCTCGCTCCTGTACTGTGATAAAGCTCCATGCGGCTCGCATGGTTTTATCAGCAGAGTCGCGATGTCTGGCAAAACTGGCATAAAATCGGCTCGAACGGTAAATTTGAGTGCTTGGAGGTCATTTTGCCCTGGCTTAAATAGAACTTGACAGGAGTTGGTAGAGGCATGGGAAATGTTTGAGTCAGCCTGGATCTACTCGAATTGCTTGGATTTCGGTGCGTAAATGGATGGATCGCTTCGATTTCAGTGCGTAAGGTGTGGATGGATCCCTTGGATTCGAGTGCGTCAATAGATGGAAAGTTCAGATTCAGGCACGTAAAGTATAGTAGCCTGGATTCCGATCTGTAAAGTGTAGATCGCCTGTATTCCGGTGCGTAAAGCATAGATTGACTGGATTCAGGTGCGTAAAGTTTAGATCGCTCGGATTGCGGTGTGATCAATTCTGAAAAATAAATAGCCCCATATATAGAGATGGATCATGAATGCCGACATGTTGGAGAGATATGAAATGATGATGAGTTTGAGGCAAAAGGCATGCTGTACCTACTACTATCGACACAAAGAGCGAATTCTACGGGGTAGGGTGAATGAATGTATAAATTGCTCAATAAGATCACGATACTTCTACTCTACTATACTTTAAGATGGCGGCTACCACCGCGTGAAAATTGGACTGAGAGTGGGGGTCCTATTCTTTAATCCATATGATGGAGGGGGTGGCCATGGGCACGGCCGACTTATGCGCGAAACCGCGAGCGAAGCCAAGAGATCGAGGCGCAGCCGTGCCACCACGGTCTCCCCTTGGTATTTTTTCCAATTGTAATACATTTTTCAAGATGTTTTGTCGGTTTGTGTGCAAACCCAATCGGATTGGCCAAAAAGACCCTTTTTGACAACAGGCTTTGGTCATAATGTTTTATCGCGAAGCCCTTGAGGCGAAGCCGATCTACCAGCGCGCCATCGTGCTCTGCGATTTTTGCTCGAAGGGCTCTCAAATTTGGCACATATTTACTCTATTGTAAAGTAGGTTAGTACTAGATTAGTGGCAGTACTGACGGTGGTGGTGCGACGTAGGGTTGTGAGTGGCGCCACTGCTTTGCAATCTTTAAAGGAAGTACTGCGTGCGTGCGCACGACTAAACCTGCGTTAGAATCTACTAATTATTGCGCAACTTTCTATCTAACTTGCGCCGCGCGCTTCTTTCTGGACTCGCTTCGATGGTGCGCCTCTGTGCTCAGGCCTAACCCAGCCGGCACTAATTTGCATATATTTATGAAATAGAGTAGGCGCACGCAATAGAAGAGATGTTTTATGATAATGGCGTCAATGTCACTTTTGCGCCCCCTCCTGCAGGGCACCGCTATCTGCTTCACCACTAACGAACGGGCCACCCGCCGCTGCCACCGTCCCAGCTTACGTGGCGTTATGTAAGATTGTAATGTGAAAAACTAGCTTTACGCAACAATTTATTATTAACAGGGGATTGGCCAAAACCCTTCTGTAATATACTACTTATGGCCGATAAGAGCGGGCCAAAATTTGACGTCACAGAGGGTCGATATTTCAGCCAATCACGAATTTTCTGTTCATCGCCACTGGAGAGATCACCACCGCGCGCGCGACCAGGTGCATGCACAGGTAGTTCTACATAACTCTTCCTGATATAATTTGGCCCGATCGTGTGCCCTACGTTTTACTTTCTGCTCCCCATTTGTCAGATTCCTAGGCCTAGAGATGACGAAAGCCGCACAGCTTTTACACTCGTTGGCGGGTGTCAGCGGGGGGGTGCCACTGAATGGTACATTTCGTAGTATAACGTGCGCAAGCACGATAAATAAGACCTGTGTCAGAAACCATTTAGTATTGCACAACTTTCTAGACTACTCTCGCAGTGCGCTTCGTTCTATAGCTCGCCGCCGATAATGCGGTGCCGGGCGCGGGCCGACCCAGCGGACAATATTGAATATTTATCCTAAAATACGAAGCGCACGCGGTTATATTTCGTATGGGAATTATTGCGCATCCATCGCATCCCCTCTTGCAGAGAAGCGCGATCGGTAACCTAATGAACTTCACACCCGCCGACGCTGAGGTGCCACCGCCCGCCTCAAGTAGCGTGCGTTCAGGCTGGCGGTTTTGTCACAACTGGACCTACGTCACCTAAGGATGTGGCACCCTTTTGGCTGCTTTACCCTCCACTTAGGTACGACCAACTTAGACAAATATTGGCCAATCATGGTACTATACGGCACATGGGACCAGAGGATTGGCTATGAACCAAACATATCAGAAAAAGTGCATAAAGTACTCGCCATCCCTGTTCGCGTGTGGGGGAACAATTTTCCAAGCGTTAATCCCTGGAGTAAAAGGCGCTAAGCAGCGATGTGTATCTTATTTAAACAAAGACTCGATTCATCAGGCAATCGCTAAAAGTACAATGCATCGCTTTCAGTGTTGAACAACGCTTTGTCTCCAAAAGTTACGACTGACCCTACAAGATGGAGAAGTAAGAGACATTCGTAATTCACAAGTATGCCTACATTGATAAGCACGTACATCACGATCCCTTGGAAACGATCATGTCATCCACAAGCATAAATGACAGTGTGAGCTCATCGAGATCAAGTCATTTCCAGACAATCCAACGCCATATCGATCGTCTCAAAATTTCATCGACAAGCTGCTGGGCAGGTATGAATTTACTCGAGTTCATAAGGTCGACAAACTCGAACATTTTATTGTATTCGACTTCGAAGCAATGCTGGTGAAATTGAATGAAAAGCATCTCTGTGCAAGTCCCGTCAGCTCACTCAAAGGTAGACCAGTTTTCGTCCTAGACAAGCTGGAGGCGGGCAATTAAACAACGAACTCTGCTTTAAATTTGATCGGGTGTACATTTCCAACAATGGGTATGATGCGCAAGGACATCGTCGAAAATATTTTTATATTGAGATCCTCCTCGAAATTAATGCGGAAGGATGTAGAGAAGATATCAGCTCAAGCAGATACGATATCAATTTGATCAAAAGGTGGCTATATGCTAAACTCAGCATGATGATATTAAAATTATCAAGTCGGCAAACTGATAATTATGTCTATTAGGGGTGATCACGCACAGGTTTTGGACTAGTTGTAGGTTAATTTTTGATGCCGATTTCGGTCGAATTATGTCCAATAAGAATACAGGAAAATTTGGACGATCAAGCACGCAAACACAAGGTGCTTACGCAAAGGTTTTGCTGTAGGTCATTAAAAAGTGTACTTGTGTGGTCGTTCAGTGTGTCGTGATTGACTATAATATGCGATATACTAGTAAAACGTAATGCTGTAAAGAGAAACAGCTTTGGACAAGAATTGGTCACCACTTGAAGATGCTATTAATCTCGGTCCAGGGCGCCTCTTTGGTGGTCCCCTCTCTGATATACACGAAACTTAGTGACTTGTATCCACTAATTTCAAGTGGCGTGGAATGCCTCGAACCTGGTCATCATTGCGTGCATGAGTTTGGACTTCCATGTCTCAAGTGTGACCTATAGACAACTACCTCGCCGAGGTAGTTGTCTGTAGGTGCCGCAGCGCCGAATTTAGGTAGTCCTGTGCCGAAATTCACATACTTGCAGGTTAAGCACTTGTCGCATTGCTACCAATTTTTGTCCAATAATGTTCGAGATTCTGTGTCTCTGGACCTGTAACTAGTCGAAAACCTATGCGTGATCACCCCTATTAGCTCGAACTATCTTCCAGGAGAAACATCGCTCGATTCCTATTTGAATACTTATCTCGGTGAGTGTCACTGTCCGATGAAGATCATATGCGAGTGCGGGCTCGAAAAATGCTTGTTCTCGCATGGATACCTCAGCAACCATAGACAACTTTGCAGTGGTCTACCGAGTAAGGATGTGTTCGACCCCAAATTGATAAGGTCATCAATCTCTGCTGACGATAATGATTGAATAAAATTGGTCTGGAAGCATTGTTAGATAAAAACCCTTAAGGACCATTTGAAGTGGTACAACAATCTGGATGTACCTCTAATGTGGGACGCCATTAATAAACAGAGACAGTTCCATACACTGTACAAAATCGACATGGTTGTGGACGGTGTTAGCCTGCTTGGACTTGCGGAAAAGGCTATGTACCAGATGGTGTATTCGAAGCTTGCGTGAAAGAAAGCTCTTCCTGCCTTGCGAATCGCTATCCCAAATTCTTGATTACACGGCTATAAGACTCGAGATGGTCAACAGTTTGGTCAGACGTGAGATCATGCTGAAGTCATGCTTCAGCAACAGCGGTACTCTTGTGCTCTATGAGTCAAGCCATTAGCTGTCGATACAGTGTCTTGCGATGGAGTTGATATCAAGCGCTTCGTTAAACATATCGTTGAACGAATAATTCCGTCTATCGACGCTGATTATACAGAGATTTACGACATGATGAAGAATAACATTGCTAAAGGTCCTTCAATTATACTGAAGCGATATGCGCAAGCTGGCGAGACATATATTCGAGGAGTAGTAAGAGTTATCGGGATTAATTTATCGCTTTTTACCTGTGGGCTCTCGCAAACGTCATGCCTTACGGACAGCTCACGAAGATCGATACCAACGATAGTTCTGCCATGGGCATGTCTGCGCCCATGGCTGTTAGTGCGTGATCGTCGAAGTTGCTGCTCATGTCGTCGTTGTCGTCAATGCTCTCCCTCAAGGTCGAGCTTTGACAAGTCACGGCGCGCGCGTAAGCGTGTGTAGCTGTCGATGCCGCCTGTGTGCGGCGTGCGCATTGAGCGCGCGGGCAAGGTGGATGAGTGCGACGACGTGGACGATGTTCGGGTCGGGTGCTCGAGCGGGGTTGGTCGCATGGATATGTAGGATACTTCGTGATCCGTCCGGTGCCGAGTTGCAAATGTACCTATCGACGGCCGGGGTAGCGCCGACACCGGTGCTGGCGATGGTGTCATGTAGGGTAATGCCGGTGGCTCCCCTCTGCGTGGTGACGAGCGTGCGAATCGCGGTGGGACGTTGAGCGGGGTCAACATTTCGTATTTGTCTGACTGCTCCTGTGTCTCGAGCTGAGCTTCGTGCTTGGGTGGCTCTCCTCCGGCTTCATCGTCAGTGCTCTCGCTTCGTCTTCGTGCTGCCGTGCGTCGGCCAGGAACTCGTTCTCGACGAATTTGACGTGTACGCTGGTGTTTACCCGCTGGTCCGCCAAGCCGTACTGTCGATAGGCGCGGCTTTGGTTAGCGTGTCCCAAGAACATGCGCGCTTTGACCTTTGAGATTTGCTTGTTGCGCGTTTCTACCGACTTTTTTTACTCTGTACGCCATGCATCCGAAAACGCGTACGACACATAGGTCTGGTCGTTCGCCGATCATGGCCTCGATAGATGTCGGTCGGCGTTTTATTTCGTGGCTTCGTTCCACCATTTTTGTGGCAGGTCGGCGTGCGTCAGTAAGTCTACGGCCAGCTCCGCAACCGTGCGGTGGGCGCGTTTGCCTACGCCGTCTTGCAATTTTTGGCCGGCGGCTGAGCGTTCATGTGTGATGCCCTTGTTCCTCAATCATGAGAGGAAGTGGTCGCCAATGTATTCCGACCCGCTCTGCGGGAGACCTTTATCTGGCCTTCGGACCAAGCGCAGACTTCCTTGAAATTAGCGGTTCGGGTCTCCGTGTCGGTGCTCTTAATGAAGTTGAATGAAGTTAATGATCTTGAATCCTGTAGAGCTGTCAACGAATATCGTGTAGTACCGACGATAGCTTTAGATGCGGTGGCGTCGGTCCCTTCGTGCCCGATGACCAGCATTCCCCCTGTAGGAATTCACGCATGTGCGTCTTGGGGCGGCTTGTCTGCGGCGTCTTAACACGAAGGTAGTCATGGCATGCTTGCTTGGATGGTATTGTGGAAGATTTTGTGAAAGAAAGTCGGTCTTCTATATTGCGATATACATATCCCTGATTATCTGAAGATTATCTGAAGGATAACTACAGTGAGAGGTGTCTAAATTCAATAAATTTGAGATCTAGCGGACCTAGCGGACTCTCCGTAAGCACATGTTCCACAAGAATGAGTCGAAAGAGTCTAACCGAGCGCTTTATCATATCGTTTATTTGTGAGATGATTCTTGAATACGCTCCAAAACTTAAGTGGTACACTTGTCATGGTATGGAGGTTGTGGAATTATGAAGTGTTAGGCCACGGCGCATTTGAACCGTCTATGAACTATGTGTTTGATACCCGTTGTGCACGTGATGCTTATAAATCCCAAGTATGATTGCGGAAATAATCCAAACCCCAGCCTCTAGACGAACAAGGATGGGCGAGTTCAAGCATCGCAACACAAAGATATCTATATAACGGGCTGTGAAGGACAAGCTAACGTACCTATGGACCTTTAAGTCCAAAGAGAACATCGTGTGTATTGCTGGCAAGCCGGTCAGTAATATCACGATGGAAAAGCATCGCATCAAAGTCAAAATTTTCAATTCATGTCTCAATTACCATTTACCACCTTCCCGTGCTGCGCATTCTCCAATTCGAATACGATAGTATTGACAAGAATCTTAACCGCTCAAACTTTACATATCTTGTAGTGGATAGGGACTTAACCTAATATACATAGGCATTACTATGTCGTAAAGGTAGCCAGCTTGCCCCTAGATGGCACTCATGAAATTGCAGGTTTCACAAGCGCACGTTTAGTCTCGTTCAGGAGTGGCGAAGCGAAGCGATGATATCTATTATCAAAAAGCTATATGTGTTTTTTGCCTGTTGATTTTGTGAAGGCAGGCCGGTAAGAGAAAACCGCCTAAGGATAAGTTATACAAAGAGGAGCTGCGACGATACGGTGAGCAACTTAAACGAGAGAACTTCAAACGCGTCAGCGATGAGAAAACAGCTCTAACAAAATGGGCTTTCGCATCATGAAAGATACTACTCTGTTCCACAATAATTGCACATTTTGGATTTTGCGACGATTACACTTGATGTTCGTAAACTCGGGTCCTCGAAATAAGCTTATTTTTTGTATGCCCACTCTGAAAGGCAAGAAACCATGAAGTCAACGCAACAAATGGAAATGATATGACTGGAATTTTACTCATCTAGGAAGTTATTGTTTGTGACTAACTCGTCGAGTCGCTGTTCCTGCTCCAGTCGCTGCTTGGGCGTAAACAGTGCACTTTCGTAGCATTCA
>JNBR01000356.1:0-51576 GCA_002081595.1 Achlya hypogyna | reverse complement strand
CTCGTGCATCATCGACGGGTGTCGTGAAAGGTCAAATGCGCTGTGTATGCTTTCTCTCATCAGAATTCTCTATGGCCTAAATCGACGAAACCCATTTCAACTTTTTCACGGTGCGGCGTACAGCCTGTGCCATCTGAGAGCAGTGTGTTCCACTCACACCTGCATATCATACGCGGAATTTCGGTCCTCGACTTCGCCTACACGACACTTGTGCGCAGCACATTCGCGCTGAGAGTGCAAACTCGTGACTGTGTGAGATACTATGCCCAGTCAAGGAGCACCGCGGTAGCCTCGACGATACTATCGATATGTGCATGAATTGAACAGACTACGTATTGATCCTCGCCACCTGCCCCGGCACGGCGCACACCTGGAACGGAGGTGCGAACTTCCATTCTGTTTTCAATACGATCGTGGGCTTCGTCTTACAAGCGACACAAACTCGAACGTCGACGCGTTAGTTCCGAGCAATCTTGCGCCCTTGTACAGCTTAACGCGTCACTTCTGGGTGAGTACGTCTTGGTGCACCCACACATCCTTCACACGCTTTGTTGCTCGCTTGTTGATCTTACGGCGGCTCCGGTGGCTTCCTCGTCTGTGAGCGTAATGTTGCGAAAGAGCAATGTCTTGCCCATGAGCGCCGTCTTGTTGCTCAGGTTGCGAATTGGGTTAACGTTAGTGACTGTTGGATAGCTGTAGCGGCACGACACAGAAAACGTTTCCACAATATTGAACATGAAGTTTGTATGCGAGATGGTGTCGTTCTCGTCAGTGGGGCGGAAGGACGCGTCGAGCTCAAAGACGAGTTCGTGCTTGACGCTTTCGTGGTCGCGTCGGCGTTGACTTGCTACTGGAAGTGCGACGGCTTGGACGGCCCGTCAAAACTAGTGTGATTACCGAGAAACGCGACACATGTCATTATGGCAGTTTAGCGAATGAGAAGCAAGGTGGTGCCGATGGCTAGTGCTGATACGGCCGAGGCAGGCGTTGCCGCACTCACAGGGGCCCCTCCAGCGCCTGAACCCGTCCCGCCAACATTCTTGTTCTTGTTCGAGGCACCACCGTTGCAGACAGGCTGCGCCATAGTGCACTGCAGAATCGGCACTACGAGGCAAAGCTTTAGGATATGCATGTCTTGCTTGAGACTGTACCTTTGGGTGTCGGCGGAAGGTCAACCGCTGGAAAGTCCTTGGGGCATGTCATAGTTTTCGACCGCGCCGGGGTAAAGTTGTCTTTCGTCACCGTCGACGCTTTTGTCGAGTTGTAGGCCTTGGCGAGGTTCTCGAACTCTGGGTACTTGTTGTACACGCACGGAATTTTGTCGTGATCGCAGTTGTCGGGCGAAAAGTACCCGACGCCGTACCGCCCCGTGTCTTTTTTAGCGTATGGCGGCGTCGCTGCACGTCAGTAAGCGCTCCAGCTGGATATGCTGCTAATGCCTACCTGTCTTGTCGACGAGGTTGGCCTTCTCAACGCTGTACTCGAAAGCGTTGCCGCCGGCGACATACTCAGTCATAGCGGGCTCTTCGTTCATCCACTTGGCCTCGAGGAACGTGCGCTGCTGCTCGATGTTGTTGATCGTGTTGGTGATGTCGATGCAACCGAACTCACCAAAGACGATCGGCCGCGAGTAGCCCGACTTCTTGTAGTCAGCCATGAGTGTCTTGAGACCCGTCGAGTCAGCGTACTTCAAGTGCGTCTGGGGGTCGCACTCAACATAAGGGTTGAAGCCGATCCTATGCGAATCGATTGTAGTCCCTTCGATCAATACTCTCATCAAGAGTACCACTCAGCACGAGTGTTTTCGTCGTCGTTCTTGAGGCAATCGTAGTAGCCGAGCCAGGACTCGCGTGGATGCGTTGGCGTGTTCACGTCAGCGTTGTCAAGGCCGATGGGCACTTGGCGCACCGATCCCGCGCATTTCTGCGCGTACATGCGGACGTCGCGGATAAGCGCCTTCACGCACGGTGCCGACTTCTCAATGAGCTTGCCAAGGTTGTTTTCGTTGCCAACGCTAAAGCCCTAGCATCGCGGCATCAGAGTACATATACTTAGCCTCGTTTCGTACAAGGACGTTGTCGTAGACGGCGAAGGCGTTGTAGATCATTTGCGCGCGAGTAAACATCTCGGGGGTATAGCAACCCGGTGCCTCAGCGTCGGCAATGTAACAGCCAGGGCAGCTACGGGACTCGATAGCATTCAGCATCAAGAGAAGTAGAGACATACATTGCGCTCATGCCGACGAAAGCATACATACCGAGCTTGTTGAGCTCGCACATAAACTTGTCATGACTCTTGGACGGATCGACGGCATACATGCGTACAGTATTGACACCCATGGCCTGCAACTGAGCAAGCTGCGGGCGCCAGATCGTTTCCATGTCGTCCGCGAACCAGTCAACGGAGTTGGCGTCGTACTTGGTACCGGCATTGGCGCGTGGGTAAAAGCTTACGCCCCTGATGCGGAACTCGGCACCGCTGTTGAACTCAAAGAACTTGTAGCCCTTGATCACGAGAGGGCTCACCCAGCCAGAGGCCGGCACCTTGTTCTGCGCGCCGACGGCGGCAGCGGTCGTAAGAAGAAGAGGGACGGTGAGGCGCATGCTGATGGATGGGCAATTGGCAAAGTGAGCTGAAGATGGCGAAGTGAGCTGACCGGTGAGAGCAATACGACGCGTTCTGAAGCGCCAGCTTGCGCCTCTGGATGTTTAGATTATCTCGATAGGAATTACTAGTCCAACAGAACTAAATGTTACACGTCTGGCGGGTGGCCGAGCCTAGTCAGCGGAAGCCAGTTGCCATCCCACCGATCGTCCTAACTACCCACATGTTGTATCACGGTTGCCGTCCCCAGGCTTGCCCCGCCCCTGTCTCTTCACCATCTGCTTTGCACAATTTTTAAACCACACGGTCCAAGCTCCACACGCTTGAACGCTTGCCAAGCCTTGGTCGCAGCCAAGCCACATGACGCTCATATTATCGTCGTCTCGTGGCGACCGGCTCACCGGCCACAAAGCACGCGCTGCTTGAGCTGCTGCCGGGTGTCCCAGTCCGGCTGGCACCCTTCGTCGGCGCCCGACCGGAACCGCAGCCGGAGGATGCCGCTGCGGCGCGGCCCCTCGCCCTTGCCCGTGTCGTCGACGTCCCACGACACCGGCAGCACCCAGTTGGCAATCGGCGGCTCGTCGGGGCTCGGCGTGTAGGAGCAGTCGGCCCAGTTTTCGCCCTAGCAGGTGTGAGGAGGCTCCGAGGCGGTTTGGCACCTCTTCCACGACGGCGAGGCGGACGAGAATCTTGGCGACGGCGTAGTCCTCGAGGACGCTTAAGTCGAGCTCGTAGCTGCGGTCAGGCTTAATTGGGTTGAAGATGTTGAGCCAGCCGAGCATTGTCACAAGCGTCTTTTGCTCCAGTGTTGACAGCGCGTCGAAGATGTCGGAAAAGTTGTCCACGTCGATGAGTCGCGAAAAGAGGATGCGAGCGGCTTCAACGCGGCCGAAGTTGCCGCACGGCATGCTCATCACAATGCGGCTCGCCTGCGCCACCGTGAGGTACCGATCACTCGTGACGATCTCGATCTGGATGAGCTTGAGGCGGATATCTTCCTTGCGGTTTTTGATGCGAAAGATGTGGGCTTGGGCGTACGTCGCCAGGTTGTAGAAGCGATCCTTGAGTACGTAGTCGCGCAGCTTTTGCCAGCGCAGCTCCACGGGCCGCCGCGTCTCAATGCGCTCCATCTCAAAGAGGTCCACGAAGTACGAGTCGCGGGCAAGCTCCTTAAGCAGCTGAGTGTATCGACGGTCGCTCAACGCCTGCGCGCCTGCAGGGACACTGGTGAACAACCGCGCTTGTGCTGGCTCTGGCACCTTTCGGTGGCCGCCGGGTCGACACGTAGTCGAACTCGAGGCGACCCGACTGCGGGAGCGAGTCGAAGAAGGACGTCGTGAGCGCAATTCGGTTGCCATCGAGGTGCTCGTTGCGGTAGTTTTCCCAGTTGCTATGCTGCGACGTGTCTACGCCACATGAGAGCCGTCGCTCAGGCAGCCGCACCCCCGCACTGCGCAGTAATCGACGCCTTCTTCTCCGACTGCGCGATCTCGACGAGCTTGCGCGCAACCCAGCGGTCCGTCGGGCTCGTGAGGTCGAGCGCAAAGTGCGCTGTGGGGTTGCCCATGATGACCGTGTACGCGTTCCCAAGCTCGAGCTTGAGCTTGGCGCGCTCGCGCAGTGACAGTGCCATGGACACGAGGCGCTGCGCCTCGCGCGCCGTGAGCATCTGGAGCATGAGATTGGCCACCTCCTTGACGCGCACGTCCTTGGCGAGGCCGCCACACTGGTCCAGCAGCGCGTAGGCCTGAGATGCCGTGAAGAGGATCTAGGCGAGCATCAGCGCTGCCCGACAACGCCACCACCTCCGAGTCACGCACTGCCATGTTGAGCAGGTCGAGCTTCTCGGAAGAGCTCTTGGCCTGGCCCTGGATGTTCTTGATAAGCTGCGCGACGCCGCCGTCCGAGAGCCCTAGACCATGTGAGCACGCATGCAAAGGCTTACGTACGGTGGCGCGCATCGTCCGACTCGAGCGTGGCTTCGCGCTCGTACACAAATGTGACCTCAAGGCGGCCTTCCTGCGGCACGTGCCACACCTGATCCGTGGCGGCGTCGCGCAAGGCGAAGGCCTCAGCGTCTGCCGCCGCCTGCCGGCGTACGTGCGACCTGATGAACTCGACAAACTCGGTGCCCTCTATCGTGCCGCTATTGTCCAGGTCGTACTGCGCGATGACATTGGCGACGTCGTGGTCGGTCAAATGGATGTCGAGCATCTATTTGTGCCGTGTTGGCTGCGAGCACCGGAACTTCGTACCTGCAGCGCGGCCTGGAGCTCGGCCGCGTCGATGCCACCGGAGCCGTCCGTGTCGATGACTGCGAAGAGCGCTTGAAAAAACGTGTGTGAAAAGTCGAACTCGTCCATGTCTGCGGGCGAGGGCCCCGCGAGCTTCATCTGCGCGACGATGGCATCGAGGGTTGTCAGGGATGGGCGCATGCGAAGCCCGAGGAAGACGCTTTGTAGCGCGGCCGTGTCGATCTTGAGCTCCTTACCCTTCTTCTGCCTGAGCGCGCTGTAGAAGACGTCGAGGGGGCTGCTGAATACCGACGCCATGGCCGGCGCCACGAGCGTGATGGCGGTTGCTACGACACTCGTGGGCGACGTCGTACGTCCCGCGCACCTTTGTTCTTGACGCGCTCGGCGCGCGAGTGATGCCGGAGTTTCTCGAAGCGGCAGCCCTTTTTGAACGTTGCGAGGCGCAGCAACTCCGTGGCTATCATCTGATCGAATGGCTCCGAGAGGTCGAGGAGGTAATCGCCCGCGGGCTCCGTCGGGTCGAAGACTGCCTTCTCCGTGGCGCCAGTTGACGCGAGGTTGCACCCCGCGATCTCGATGTCGCAGCCTGGACGCAGCTGAGTCCCGCTCGCTCGTCAGCACCCCACCGTGGTCGCACTTGTTGTTGCACATGGCAAACATGAGCGCGCGGCCGCCTTCCTGGCCGATGTTGTTGCCGTTGAGCTGCAGCAGCCGCAGCGACCGTGTCTTGCTGGCTGCACTCGCAAGCACGAGCGCCCCACGGCGGCCGACGTTGTTGTAGCTCAGGTCGAGCACGCGTAGCGAAGAGTTAAGCGTCAAGATGCGGCCGAACATCATGGCACCGGCGTCGCCGCACGCGTTGTAGGCGACGCGGAGCTCCAGTAGCTTCCGATTGTACTCGAGGGAACGCGCAAGCGTCACACCCGACTCGAGCCGGAGTAGGTTCCAGCTCAAGTCGAGTTTGGCGAGTTTGTCATTGACGTAGCTACCGGCCATGAACGCCGATAACTCAGCCGGACGTACAGCATTGACGCGATGGCTTCACCGCCCGTTGTAATCTCGGGCTTGACGACGTTGAGCTGCTCGGCTTCACCGATGCGGTTTCGCGGCATCACAAGCTCCTCCACACTCTGGTTCTTCTCAAAAGCGCCCATGAATGCAGCGCACTCGAAGTCGTCGATGTCCGCCTTGGCCATGACCCTAGGAGATATAAGCGGTCGCAGCGAGGGCTGGGCGGACAGCTGGTGCAAGCTGCAGGTGGGCGACGCAATCATGACGCGGAGTGTCTTGGCTGACGCCGGGCCGATCTCGTTCTCGGAGATGTCGAGCTTGCGCAGGTGCAGGTGCTCGTGCACGGCTAGAAGCAGCTTGTGCAGGCCAACGTCACTCAGGCGGTTGTCGCGGACATTGATCTCCTCCAGGAACGGCAAGCTGCCGACGCAAGCGGCAAACTGTTCGATGTACGCATCCCCGAGCGACTGCGGCGCGTGAGGCCCGCAAAGTACGCGCCGTACCTGGTACGAAAAATCGAACACGTTGGTGGTCTGTTTCCTGATCACGATTGGAATCGCCGGCCGGTTGGCCATGATGCTCCGCGTCAAGCAGTGCGTGCGCGGCGACGTGGCCTCACCGCCGTCGTGGCGCTCGGCGGGGCCCTTTGGGGAGCACGCGTACAGTTGCTGCTTCGCCGCGAGCTGTCGGTAGTGCGCGTAGAACGTCTGCCGCGCCGGCGCCCCAAAATATTTTTTTTGATTTTCTTTGGAGAGGCCCGAGGACGGCGGCGCCGACGTCTCGAGCGCGTCAAGTAGATCTTCTGCGTCCGCATCATCCATAGCCACGGCGCGTGGCGAGTTCGTAGCTTGTAGCCGATCGAGGCCCCGGTCCACGAAACTCGCCTGGCGGCTGGGCGAGAAGGTCGCCGACGAGGCGGTCATGGGCGAAAAGGTGGCTGATGACGCGGACATGGGCATGTACGGCCGCGCATCCGCCCGCAGTATTTCTCGCACGGTGTGCGACATGGGGCGCGCCTCGGGCTCGGCTGGTCGCATCTTGGCAACCTCGAGCTTGTCGTGGCCTCGCCGCCCCGTGTCACCAAGGTCACCCGGCCGTAGCTTGGTTGGAAGGTCCCTCAGCAGCGGTTCGTGGCAGCGCCGGCTCGTGTCGCGTATCTCAAGGACCTCGGGGTCCCAGCTCATGCGTCTACGCGCTGTGCACAAACCGCTGCCTAGGAGCTACGTACCCCAGCAACTTGGTGGGCACTGCCCGTTTGGGTCCGGAGGTCGACGGCGACGTCGGCCGGACGAGCGGCTCCAGCTTCTCCTGCGCGCAGCCTCAGTGAGAAGCAAGGAGCGTGACGCGTCACCTGGCGCCGCGTCCACGAGGCCGCGAATTGCCGGGGCCGCAGCGGATGTACAACAGGGGGACGCCGCGAGAGGGCAGCGGAGTCATCGGCCACCGGGTCTTTTGCCTCCTCCGTTTGGCGCGTCGACGTGATCTCTCCCTTGTCATTGATCGAAAGGCCCTCGTCCTCGAAGGTGTTTCTACGTGGGGCTGGTGGGCGTGCCTTCGGACGAGCTTGACATACTTGTACCACGAGAGGCCGTACTTGGAGTCCTTGGCGCGGGACCGGCTCCCATGCATCGATTCTGCTGACTTCGGTTTCACGAGTGCCAGTTTTAAAAGTGGGTTTCAAATGGGAATGTTAATGAGTTACACAAGCTGAGACCTGGGCCAACGCGCAACTAGGCATGGAAGGAAGCAGGAAGGATGCCGTCCGACTTGGAGCGCGTGACAACGGTGGCAAACAAGCCTTCAGCCGCGGGAACGTCCAACTTGATATCAGGCAGTGCCTGGAAAAAAATTATGAGTCCCTTGATGAGGTTGCATGCGAACACGCACCAATTTGACGCGCTCAAAGCCCTTGAGAACCTGGAGCGTCGAGACAATGTCTTGGCTCACGAGGAATGCAAAGAGCGAGCACATGGCATGGCACGCATCGGACCCGTCTTCAAACGAGTTGATAATACCGCGCTTGACAACCTAAACAGAGTACATGAGATTTGCGAAACCGTTGGTAGGATAACCGACCTCATGGTGAAA
Source organism: Achlya hypogyna (assembly GCA_002081595.1). Taxonomy (NCBI): domain Eukaryota; phylum Oomycota; class Saprolegniomycetes; order Saprolegniales; family Achlyaceae; genus Achlya; species Achlya hypogyna. Next base: position 43,618 of record JNBR01000356.1, on the reverse strand, counting down.
GTGCTCCACGTTCAGCTCGCGCACGCACGCAGAGGCTTCATCGAGGTCGCGCGAGAGCAAATACTCCTTCGTCAGCTGATCGATCGCCACCTAGCCGGTACGGTTGTGACTTTGCATGTGTTGACAAGTAGATGATACCTTGAGCTCCTCCACAGGCCGGCCGTCACCGGGGCCCCAGCCCTTCTCCATACGCACGGTACCGTGCTTGATGCTGAGCTTCTTGATGGCTTCAGCAACGACGGGTTGTGCGTTCTTGGCAAGGAACGAATCCTCCAGGAATTTCGGCGGCACGATTTCGTCCACCACTGCACGGGCGGCAAAGATCGAGAGCATGTTGATGGCGCTGGGAATGTCAAGTGCAAGGTCATCTGCCGTGATGAGCACGCGGCGGAAGCCCTGAGAAATTTCGAGTGGCGAGAGGCCGTTGAGGTACAGCTCCGAGAGAAGACGCGACACGCTCTCGCGTTCCTTTTCGTGCTTGTCCATCGACATGGTAATAGCGCGCTTGACAAACTCATAGTTGTACGTCTCGCCTAGATCAATAATAAGGCACACTGTAAAACGTCAGGATGCGTACTCGTCTTCTTGGCCAGTTCTTCGATGCGGTGCTTGACCTCGCTAACTTCACCAGAGACGAAGTATTCGGTGACAATTTCCTCGATCTCCTTCTTGACTTCGGCAGGCACAGTAGCGTTACCAAAGGCCCGGGGGTTCCCGTCGACGAGGGCGATCTTGGAGAGGCTCCGCGTACGTGGCGAGAGGGGCGGGGCCGCCCGAGGACTCTGCGTCGTGACGAACACAACATCGTCGGTCTCTTCTTCACTATCAAAGTTTGGGTCGTCGTGATCAATAGGCGGGGTGGTAATCAAGTCCTCAGGCTTGCCCCACAGCCCCTTCTTGCCTCCGCCCATCTTCTTCGCCAGCTCGCGGCTCTTCGAGCGATCCTTGACAGGCTCGACCTTTTCAGTCGTTTCCGTCGTGCTGTTCAGATCGATCCCAGCGAACGACAAAGCTCCACTGGTGGCAGCTTCCGCCATGGCAGCCGTCTCGGGGTCCACATCTAGTGCAAGTGCTTAGCCACGGTTTCTCCAATCATGCAGGAGGCTTCCTCGCGAGAGGAGGACTCCTCCCTAGCACATGCAAGTCGACGTACGGGCCAAGTCTTTGGAGTTCCGTCGGGAGGCCGACATGATGATGGGTACGAGGAGCGGGGAGCGGGGAAGACTCTTGTTGCTGGAGGAGGAAAAAAGGTTAATGGACGTTTCTTTTCAAAACAGCCTCCGGATAGCCCCCGAAACAGACGTGAAAAACGCCATGCGTTTCTCACCTTTCCCACCCAGCTTGGCTTTCGTCCAGAACTAATCGCTAAAGGCTGCGTCTCCGTCTTCTCTTTATGGACCATCCCTCTAGCGTTGTGGAAGCGAGTGCCTTTCTTGCGGTCAACGGCGGCGGCAGCGAATGCCGAACCGAGTAAATCGCATGCGAAGTGGTGAAAAATGCTGTGTCGTTTCTCACACTGCGTATCCGGCGCATCCGGATCGACCGCAAATACCTTCCGAAGATAAATCTTGCCCTTGTCCATGTCTCGGGGCCATGTGTGCCAGCCAGGATCGAGCTGAGGGATGCAAGCAGTGCGGTGAGGACTATGGGCATTGCAACCTTGAACAGTGGTCACACTATTCTACTGATGCAGGTGCTACCATGCGGCGACACCTGTGGCCATCGCGCCACGCCATCGCACATCTGGCAGGCAACACATAGACCAGACACGTTGAAGTGGCGAGGATAATCCCTGACCGCAGCGACACGCTCGTTCCTTGTGCAGTTATGAGACTCTACGCCACTGTGCGCGGGTTAGTGGCCGTGAACACTGTGTAGATGCGCTTGGAGAGAACAATCTCGATTGAGTTCGCTCGTAGCTTCTCCTGTGGATAACGTGAGATGCTCCAGCCGCATGATTTGTGGATTTACGGCAAGCAAGATCTGTTTGACATCACTGGGGATGCTTGGGTTCATGTACACTGTCATGAGCGAGCTGAACGTCGGGTAGTAGTCGAGGATGCGCTGAGCCACATCTTCGCTCACACCCGGGATCTATCGGCAACGTCGTCGTAGTCGCCTTCATTCAAGGCAACATACCATTTGAAGCATGCGCAACCACGCATTCGAGTACTCGTTCGTCGTTTCTAGAAGATTCGTTCTCATGCACCTAACCCGAGCGGGCCTTACCGCCGGTGGCTGTCACCCGCAGCGACGTGAGGCGCGAGACATGAGAAAGAAAGCCTGACGGGGCCCTGCAACTTCATCGTGAGAGCGTATGCCGCCGTGTCGAGTGTACGTCTGGGGCAGGGCCGCGATTTCCCGGGTGAGGGAGAGGACGTACGCCGCGCTGTCATCGGGCGTCGCTGAGAACTACGCACGCTGCAATGCCACCGACTCAGCGCAGGTCGCGTACATGGATGTGACAGAACGAATTGACGAAAAGGTGCACGACGGCGTTGTGAACGTCGGCAAACGTGATGTGTTGACGCGGTGCCCCGGGGATCTAGAACTGTCGTCAGTTCTTACCACGCTCGCCAGCGGTGTACCGGGTCGGCTCGCTGCAGGCGGCGCTGTCGATCGATGAGCGCCTTCTCAACGCCTTCGACGAGCAGGAATATGCGGCCGTACGAGTCGCGCATATGTGCTCGAAGCTGGAGGATGCGGTCATAGATGAAGGCGTATTCAAACTCCATGGCGTGCAAAAAGTCAGCCGCTGGGATATATGCGCAGGCCATCGGCAGCTGCTCCGCCGCGTCGCCCGCAACGCTCTCCCATGTCAACGACTGGGCAACAACCGGAGCGGTCATGGCCTGGCACCCGAACGGAGTCGGTCTGCTCGCGGTCGTGTGCGCAGTGAGTGCCGAGTAAATGAGTTCACCAAGTGGCGACTCGAGCAGCGTAGGCTCAATGACGACACGCAGGCGGGGCTTGGCTTTGCGCGGCTTCGACGGGGACTTGGTCGCACGGGCCCTGGCGCGGGCTAACACCGGAACCGCTTCTGCGACCTCGACCGAGAGAAAGGTATCAAGAGTCGTGGCCGGAGCCTCCTCGACAGAATTTTGGCGGACAGCACTCTCGGGGGCAAGGATTTCGCTCAACGGCCGAGGCGATGGAGGCGTTAGGGCAAATGGGTTGTCGCTGTCCTCGTCGTCGAGACCGTTGTCGAAAGTCATGGCTCCGTGGGACGGCGATTCGCCTGACCAACGGAACAGAGGGCTCGACCGTGATGGCGAACGAGTGGGCGACCGTGGCGAGGATGCAAGCACCGCGTCGTCACCCTCGTCAAAGGCCACAATGCGAGAAGGTTCCGACACCATCTGCGTGGCGGGGGTTGAAGAAGAGACGCGGACCTCTATTTCCTCCTCATCCGAGTTTGTTTCGATGGTGATGATCGAGGTGTCGAGCGCTATGGGCTCGTCCGGTTGGTCCAAGGACCGTGAAGGCAGAAGCGCTGTGGACTTTTTGAGTTGCAAGCGCTCTCGAAGAGGCAGAGTGGTGTCGCTTTCGCTGTCCGAATAGTCCGAGATGTCGATCACAGCCGTGTCCAATGTTGCTGTCGTATTACTGGGCCTGGGTGGAGATCGAGCCGTGGCGACTTCGGGTCGTGGGCGCTTCGTAACAGGTGAGTCCGACAGATCCACAACGCCAACGTCTGCGGCGTCGCGCTTTGCTGCCGCTGTGCTTGGTTGGTGTGGCATTGCTTGTTGCTCCTGCTGAGCAATTTACAACTACGGGGGCCAGCTTTAGCCACTACGTACCCCGGAGGATGTGGCCAACGTATTCGGTGCTGCTCTCTTGCTCGATCCCGAGGAAAGTCCGATGTCGCTGAGAATGCCATTGAGAACCTCATCTTCGCTCACGAAGGAGTCGTCCATCGCGGGAGCCGCGGCAATTTCAACGGTATCCGGATGGCTCTCGACAACCGTACACTAGCATTTCAACACCAATTAAGGCGGCGCACCTGGAGCAAGATCGGTGGCGCCCACCGGGGGCAGTCGTGCTCGGACAAGGCCCTCGACGCTAGATACTCAAAGCAAGACAAGGGTGAGCACCCTTTCGCAGAGAATAGACACATTCGACGCCCCAGACGCATAACGTGGCAAGGTTCCAATCTCGATATTTGCGCCAAGGTCCAACTGGACTCGAGCTGTTGCAACGTGCGTGCAACGCAAACAGTTAGCAGCACACACTGCTCTGACGAGAAAGCGGTGACTTCTTGTGTAGCTTAGTAATCTTCATGCCAGCCATTGAGCAGTCGTCACTGGTGTTGCTGTGACAATACAACTATCTAATAGAACTCTATGAGTGCATCCAAGAGCCAAAACACGATCACCTCTGAATTAAAGCCGTGCGAAGTAGCTGTGCTTTGACTGTCTGCCTACAACCTCTCGTAGCGTACACTGCAACGCACGTACCTCTCGAGCAACCCTTCAGCCAATTCTTCGCTCTGTTGTGAGCTAGCGCTCCCAGAGGGTCTAGCTCCACCGTGGGCATTACCCCATGTCGTGGCTACCACCAGCACACATGCGTCATTCAGTGAGGTTTTTCATGGCTTCTGGTGCACTGTGGATAAGATCTTGTCCCGCCGTCTCAGGGCGCCACGTCATGCACACTATATAGCGTTGCCCAAGATACTGTGCCAGGATCTGACAGCCCAAAGGTCACTCGGTTTCAGGGGCAATCAGATCCACGGTGGCGCATGCAAGGGTACATCTGGAAGAGAGGTCATGCGCTACCGACCATGTGCTGCACCGTCAGGCGAATCAAGTCTTCTAACACACTGTAGGAGTCGGCGCTACTGCGTTCTCGATGGCTCTATGCTTGCGTGCTACGCGTCCGAGCGCGAATATGAGCTGCAGCTGACGCCTACCAGCATTTACGAGATCCGAGAGGTGGCGCCGTGGGACGGCCGAACGCGGCTTAAAAAGTATGAGCACGGTTTTTCCTTCTCAACACTCGGGGGGAAGACATACCAGTGCAGTGTGGATACTGCTGCTGCGCTCGAGCAATGGTGCTGGCTCGAGTCGAAGAGACGGCGTCATTTGTGGCGTTATAGGATCTCAACCATTCAAGAGTCCCTCGCAGAGCCGTATCGCATTGTCGCGGACGAGATCGTCGAGGCGCAAAAGCAGCTTCAGGACGATGTGCAGATCGAACAGGAGGCCGCCAGCGCCGCCGCAGACGCGGTGCGCCGCCCTCTAGTCGATACAACATCACAAACAAACGTAGGTGCGGCAAGCCGAGTCTTCGTCTAAAGCGACACGGGCATGCGAAGACGAGATCAAGCGGCTCAAAGAAGAGCACGCCGAACTCGATCAGAAGATTGCCGAGGCTCAGGCAGCCGCCGACGCCGCGCAAACCAGTGCAGACGAAGCGGCTAAAGTGATGGCAGCCGCCAAGCTCGCAGCGCATGACTCTATGCTGGCCAGTGGGCGCGGCGACACATCGGTTAACTTGGAAGAGACCGCAGCCGAGGCTTCGAAGAGGTCGGCCCTGTACGAAGTGGCGGTGACAGCGGCAAACTCAGCCAAGCTTGTCGTCCGGGATCTCACAATCTCCCAGTCCACCGTACTATGCCCTTTACCCAGGCCACGCTGACGAATGACGCCAGGTTACCGACAGCTTGACGAAGGCCCGGGAGAACCTCGGCGCACTGAAGGCGGCGGCCGAGCAGCACATTCAAGCGGCGTCGGGTGCGATTCAAACGGCGCACACGGCCAAAGCCCGCACCCGCCTGCGCGTCGCTTCGTGGTCCTCGTCTCCATCCAACGTCGACGCACTCGCCCAAGGGTAGGTCCCGCGCGCTTGTCCGAGGCCCTGGATGGCCTTAGGTACCTCTTCTGCAAGCATGCGCTCAAGCCCACAATGCACAGCAAGTACTTTGTGCTCTACGGCAAGACGTTGTGCTGGTACAAGAACGCGGACGACTTCATCCAGCACGCCAACGCCCCACTCGGCGTCGTGCACGTCGCCGGCGGCGTCGGCACTTGGAGCGGCAAAGTTGGTCTGACAACGTCCCCCAACGCATTTGCCATCCACACCCTCGAGGGCAAGGTGCTCCATTGCTCTGCACCCGTGTCCCACGACGTGGCCATGTGGAACGCGGCCTTTCTCATCGGCATGACCATGAACCCCCTATCGCCCGAGCGCGCGCGTGCTGCCAAGATTCGGCGCGACTCGTTCGACCTGACGTCGCCGCCACGGACCAAGCGCGCGAGGTACGTCCCGCTGTCCACCGCTGCTGACGGTGAGTAGCTTTTTCGGGGGCGAGCCGTCGCCAACGGTCGACGCGAGCCCCGCGCTGCTGGTAGTCGAAGATGCCCGACCCACTGTCGAAGGGTACCTCGTCAAACAGGGCCACTTCGTCCCGACGATGAAGCAGACGTACTGCGTCCTGCAAGGCACGCGCCTCTCTTTCTACCCGAGCCACGAAGAGTACCTGCGCGTCAAAGACACGGGCAAGGACCCAAACTCGAGCTCCGAAGTGGCGGGGGTCGCTGACTGGGACGGCTACTCGATGCTGCTCACGTACCCGCACCCGTTCCAGATTGAGACAGTGCAGCACTCGCACGTCTTCTGCAGCGCGCCGACGGTGGCCGATAAGGACAAGTGGATGCGCGGGCTTCGGGCGGTGCTGGCGTCGCATGCGGTCGCCGCACACGCCGACCCGGTATACGCGGCGGCCGAAGCATGCCTCGTGGCCGCGACCCCCGAGGCAAAGGCTCGACTCGCTCTTAACCCCGATGCGCAGCTCGTGCTTGCGCTCGAGGCGTTGCTGACTGCGTACTTTGCCGAGCACCACGCGGCCAAGCAAGACGATATCTTCGTGCTCACCAAGCTCTTCGAAGGCCGCGAGGCGCAGCTGCTCGGCCACCTCGACGCCACGTACGGTACGACACTCGTGGCCGACCACGCCGACCTGCTCGCCAAGCTCTCAGCGCGCCACCAGCTCAAAGCGGCGCGCAACGCCGGCAACGCAATTGTGGCCGACGCCACAACGCCGCACGTCGAGGGTATTGTGGACGTCTTGGAGCGGCACCTGGGCGTCGCGAGCGTCGCCACCAAGTACGCCGTGCTCCTCGGCAACAAGTTGCTGCTCTACGCGACCCGCATCGCGGCGCTCACGGACCCGGACGCGCCTCTGACCTCGATTCTCGTGTGCGAAGCCCACGCGAGCCCCTCGAAGGCTGCCGGTATCACCGTCATCGACACGCACGGCACCAAGCACAAGCTCGTGCTCAAGGCGCCGGGCACCCGCCCACACTGGCTGCACGTGCTGCAGCTGGGAATCGACTACGCCCGTACCCACACACCGCTGACCCTCCACGTCGGCCCCAAGTACGCTTCCCCAGTGGCGGCGGCTGACACGGCGCCTAGGACCGTGCTCACCGAGATCGCAGCAGATCCGCCGACCAGCCCCGACGCCGCGCAAGCCACAGCCTTCAAAGAAAAGCTCGTGCGATTCTATGCCGAGCACAACCCCGAAGGCCTCGCGGGCATCGACGCGCTGCTGATGTACTTTCGCGGCAAGGAGCATCTACTTCTCGAGTCGCTCGATACTATGTACGGCACGGCGCTCGCCGGTGACGCGGAGCTGCAAGCGCTCTGCGCCGAGCTCTCGGGTGCCAGTGCAGTCGTCGACCGGTCGGGCGCAACGTGGCGGCGGGCAGTCGGCGCGGACGGCGCGGTGCCGGCCCTCAAGAAGGAAGGCTACGTCAAGGTCAAGTGCGCACCAACGATCCCGAAGCTCAAGCGCGCCTTCACGGTGGTCGCCGGTGGCTTTGTGGCGTGCTACGCCGACGCGATGCAAGACGTAACGCTGCTTGCGCCGCACCCCGTCGAGAGCGTCCGCGTTGGCGACGGACAGTTCAGCTTGTACATCGGCACGCTCTTCTGCCAGCTTGAGACAGAGCTCGAGTTCCATGAGTGGCTGGCCGCGTGCCATGTGGCCATCGCAGCGCGCCACGTGTCGACGCTCACAGCGTCGCCGTTGGCGCAGGCCCTCGACCGCTACTACGCGGTGCATAACCCCGCCAAGGCGCCCGAGGTGCCGCTACTTCTCGACTCGTTCCGCGGGCGCGAACGCGCGCTCCTTGCCAAGCTCGATGCTGTGTACCACACGCAACTCGCGGAGGACCCCGCTGTGCTGGCGTTGCTGCCGCCTGAGCCAGCGGCGCGCGTGCCAGCCACGGCGTCACTCATTCAGGGCTACCTGATGCTCAAGGGCTACCTGCTGCCGTCGCTCACGCGCTTCTACGCCGTGCTGAGATCGAACGAGCTGCGACTCTACGACACGATGGACGACGCGGCGACGGAGACGACGGCGCATGCGCCAAAGGCGCTGGCAGCCGTCGTCGACTGGGCTGGCAGCACCCACGAGCAGTTCCCGTTTGGCCTCGAAGTCATCTCCACGGACCACCGGACATACTTTCTAGCGCTTGCCACGGAAGCCGACAAGCTCCGATGGGCGTCGGCGCTGAAGCATGGGCTCGCAATGACGCGGCTGGAGCATCGCATCGCTACGGGAGCCATGGCCTCAGCCGCCACCAAGGAGATCCGCGCCGCTGTGTTGGCGCACTTCGGCCATGTCGACGTCAACCTGGCCGACGAGCTCGATGCGCTCATCGAGTACGCGCATGGCTTCGACCTGGAGCTACTTCAGGCGCTGGACAAGAAGTACGGCACGACCATGGCGCTTGAGCCCGCGATCACGCGCCATTTGGAGGCGCCGGCACCAACCATGCATGTCGAGGGACCGCTCTCACTCGCAACGGCTGAAGGGACCATCAAGGCGACGCTCTACGCGGCCCTTGACGGCACGACGCTGCACTGCTACGCGTCACGCGAGGGCTTCAAGTCGTCTGTGACGAAACCGACACTCTCGATCGCAGTGGCCACTGTGGCCCCGTGGGGCACTGGCGGCTTTGTCATGGACACACAGGACGAAGGCACGGTTGTGTACCTCTTGGCGCCGACACCCGCGCAAGGCCAGAGTTGGATCGATGCCCTGCAGGCGGCACTCGACAAGGCAGCACTCGACGGCCTGCTCTGCGCTGTGCCCACGTACGCTGCGCCTCGGTGGTCGGTGTCAACGGTGGTGTAGGGAACGTTCGACTGTGTTTTCGAGCTTCCTTACGGTGCAAGACGCCGTCGCGAAGCGCAGCAAACGTGTACCCGGGCTCACCAAGCGCTACGTGGTCATGGATGGCATGGAGCTGAAGGTGTTCAGTGCACCGTCGGATCTGGAGCCGGCGCTGCGTTTGGCCATCGCCGGCGTCCGTGGCTGGGACGACGCGCCACCCACGTGCCCCAATGGTCTCCAGTTCGAATGCCTCGACCCCGCGCAGTCGCCGATAGTCCTCAGCTGCAGCGCTGAGACGCCCGAGCTTCGCACAGCATGGCTCGACCACTTTGTAGCGCTGCAGACGCTCCAGCTCGGCGACGACCTCCTCGCCGACCAAGCATACGAGGTACCGCGACCAGAGTCTCTGTGGAACTGCTCACCATTGCAGGTGGAGCACACCGACGCTTTTGCCTCTGCCGCCATGAAAGGCTACATGATGTACGAGGCAAAGGCGGACCGGCGCGAGGGGTACGATTCTCGGTGCGCCTCGACCGACGCGGTGAGCGTAGCTACTTTGTGCTGCACGGCACGACGCTCGCGGGCTTTCAGTCAGAGCTGGCGGCACGGACTGACACCAACGCCGTCCTCACGCTCGAGATCGAGATGCTGCTTGAGTCCCAAGGCGACGCACAGGCGCACCCGACCGACTTCTACCTCGAGGCACGAGACGACACAGGCTTCCGGCCGCTGCGGTTTCTCACCGCAGACCACGACGACCGCAGCGCGTGGGTGTACGCCATCGCGTCCGCGTTGCGCGCGGCACGCGGCACCTCGCTCCTCGCTACGCAGCAAGCGCTGGTGGGCGAGACGCCTATGCCGGACGCCGACGCTGACATGTCAAGCGGCTTTGTCTGCGCGCAGGCATCTATGGAAGGGATCCTCACGGAGATGCAGAGTTCGTACTGGCTCTTCTCGCACGACGAGCCGCGGTACTTTGTCTTGGTGCAGCAAACGCTGCGCAGCTTTCCGACGTCACAAGCCGCCGCAGTGGCGTACGCCAACGACAACCACGGTGAAGCCGCCGAAGCAAGCCCCGCGATGCTCGTCAAGAGCGTGGCTGACTGGACAGTCCCCAACGCCTCGCAGCAAACCGGTGCGTGCCGCCCGCCCTCACTTACCGACTCAGGTTTGTTAGGCTTCCAAGTCCACTACACCCGCGGCGCGAGCGCCGACGAGCACGTTGCGCAACTCATCGCGCCGTCGCCAGCGGCGAAGGAGCGTTGGGTGCGCGCGCTCGTTGACGCGCACGATGACGGGTTGCGCGAGGCTTACTACAAGGACTTGTTGGAGCACCAAGCGGAGCTCGTTCCCGCACCGGCCGACGCGCCCGCTACTGATACCATTGCGTACGAAGGCTTCGTCAAGACGCGGCGCACGCGTCTCACGGCGCCGTGGCGCGAGCACTATTGCGTGCTCAAGGGGCCGTGGCTGCGCACGTATGCCTCCCATGACGCGTTCGTGGCCGCGCCAGGTGCACCGCTGGAGAAGCACGAGGTGGTGCTCGTGACCGACTGGCACGGCTCGCTGTCGCTGGCCGTGAGGCATGTGTTCCGCATCGAGACCCTCGATGACGGCTTTCTTGAGGTGCGCGGCGGCTATCGTTTAGTCCCTGATATCGCTCCAGGTGTGCGTCGGAACGGACGGCGAGAAGGTCAAGTGGATGAAGATGCTGCAGGCGGCTGTGGCCGCGGTGCCGTCTATCGACGTTGTCACGCGCAACCCGGCCCTTGAGAGCTACCCGGGGGCCGCCATGGAGGGCTACCTCGTCAAGAAGAGCCACGGCCTTCGCGCCGCCAAGAAACGGTACGTTGTTTTCCGCGCAAGTGCGCACGTGAGTGACCGCTTGTAGCTACTGCGTGCTTCTCGGCACCGAGTGGCTCTACTTCAACACGCAAGAAGACGCGCTTGAAAACGTGCAGCCACTCGGCGTGTTCAAGGTCTTGGGCGCCACGGCCGCGGTCGAGACGAGCGCGCTGAGCACCGTACGCGCCCACAGCAGCGCTGAGGCCCCATGTGCAGCGTAGACGGTTCCAGAGCATTCTTTTCTGCTCGAAACGACGGGCAACAAGCACGTGCTGTGCGAGGCCCACAATGGTACGATCGGTCCGTTGCGAAGACTCATGCGCCGCCAGCCGCAGAGAAACAGCTCTGGGTCGACAGCATTCGTGACCAGCTCGAACGGGAGGCCAAGCTGCTTAGCGGAATACACGCTTCCAAGGCCAAGGAGCAAGCCAAGGCGGCGTCGGTCCGCGCAGCCTTCTCGTCGCTCTCAGCCGTGCAGGCAGAGGCCTCGTCGGCCATCGCAACCACAGACGACCTGCTCAAGAAGTTCACGGAAGACATGTCCTCGGACGATGACGAGTCCGAGGGCTCGACGCTTTACGTCGAGTACGTCGACACGGGAGTCGGTGGCTTCGCGCCGGAGGACTCACCTATGCGGCGCACCTCCAAGAACAAACAGCACTTCGGGCCGGAAAGCCCTGTGGCCAAGGCCTCGTCGGCGCCGTTCTGGGCCATGTTCTGCCGGTGCTTCTATCGCCCCCCGGCTGTCCACGTGCTCAAACAAGACGACCCCCTCTTGACCGAAGACGAAAAACGACTGTACACGTGCCAGTACTACGCCAACGGCACCGTCGACAAGTCGTTGTGAAATGTGAATGAATGTGTCTCTCTTCAACGGATGCGCCTCGTCACGCGCGATAGCGGAGGGCCGCACGGAGGTAGTCGAGCGACGCCCGTGTGGCCCATGACTTGATCTCGAGTCCGTCCAGCTCGAAAAAGCCGCAATGACTTCCGTAAGCAGTGAGCGCCAGCATCGCGTTTGGGTTTGTGTCGAAGACGCCTTGAAACGGAATCATCCCTAGCGCAACGCCTCAGCGGCAACCGAGCACGCACGACAAACGGTAGGTGCACACGGGGTCGTCGCGGGCGTTGATGCAGAGCGTGGGCACTGCAATGTTCTCCACTCGCCGCATCGGATTGTTGTGTTGCCAGTACTCTTCGAGGTCAGTATAGCCGTGCATGCTCATGTACACGTGGCGGTCGAACTCGGGAATGGACGAGGCGTTCATCGCGGCGTCGAAGTCGATGCTGTGCGCGAGGACATCCTTGTGCCGCTTGATCAAGCCCTACGACAAGTGGTCGGCGTGTAGCTCCCAAAGCACGAACCTTGAGGGTGAACGTCATGAGAAAGTGGTACAAGGGGTAGATGCCCCCGTGGCAAAACAGCCCCAGTGCATCGTATCCTATCGCCGGACGGTGCCATTTGGTGTCCATGCGCTTACGCACCCGGGGAGACGAGGACAGCGGCGGCGAGCTCCGACTTGGCACCGGTCTCACCCAGGTAAGAGCAAACGAGCCCGGAGCCTGCGGAGAAGCCGACGCCTACGAGCATTGAGGCCACGTGAGTCGATTATGAACTCAAAAGCGTGCACCTGTGATCTTGGCAGTGGGAAACTTGGCTTGGACATGAGCAATGGCGGCTGAAAGGTCCTGGATGCAGCCAAACGCCTGCAGCTTGGGGCTGGACAGTTCCGTGTCGCCGTGGCCGCGTTTGTTAAACGCGACGGGGCGGAAGCCGGCTTTGAGTGCCTCGGCGCAGTACGAGCGCATGTCGTAGCTGCAGCCCGTGAGCCCGTGCACGACGAGCACGATCGGCGCGTCGGCCGGAAGGTCCGTGGCGTCGCACCAATCGAGGCCGATCTGCCCGCCGTCCGCCATGCGCAGAATCTCGCGCTTGTAGCGCACAGCTGCTTGCGGTACAAGCAGCGTCATGAGGATTTGGACGTGCGCATTTAGCGCCCACCACGGCGGATGGTACTTGGTCGTAAGCGACGCGGCTTCCTAATGTTATCACATGAGTGGCGAGGAACTGACGTGAGGCTGACTTCGGCAATGAATCGGTTAAGCGCCGAGTCGTGCCGGTAGTGCAACGCGACTTTGCTGCGGCGAGTCGTGAAGAGGTGCATGACGAGGTACGAGGCAAATACGGCGACGGCGACGACGGCGGCCGCTGGCGCATCGACGGCAAACAGCAACATTGGCGAGTGCAACGCTTAGTCGCGTTTCTGATTGGGCCGGGTGGCGAGCCACCTGTTTATACTGCCAGCGTTGACGGGCGCTGTCCCGATGACGCCGGTAGTCATCAAAGCACCTTTCGTGGCCCAGGAACGTCGAAGGCAAGCGACACCAGAAGACACAAGCTGTTTATTGTGTTTTTATGCTACATGGGGTATACTCGTCGGGCGGCGGCTCTGCTTCTGGCCTTGGGGACCGCGATTCGAAGCGGTCGTTCAAACAGGATTCCGCTCGACGAAGCTCAGCTGCAAGCACCCGGGGAGCGCTAGGCGTGTTGCGAGCGCCGAGATTGGAATTGGAAGTGAGATGTTTTAGCGTTCAGCAGTGGCTTTAGTCGACCTTTGCGATTGTGAGATCGTCAACCGGCCGACCTTGGAGGATTGTACTACCAGCGGGGAAGGCTCATAGGTCGTTTCAAGCGGCTGGAAGGCGTGCTTGGTGCCGTGTTGCCGGCACAGTCGTTGCCAATCTTCGCAGGCCGGTGGATGCGCAAAGCTTGACGCGTGCAGCGGAGGTGGTGTGAAGACGAAGGCTCGCAAGCGTTGAAATGGAACTCCAAGAGTTTGAGGTGGTTGAGGTAAATTTAGCGCATCTAAATTTACGGCGATCGGCCGCACGTCTCGAGGCCGAGGCCATGCCGTCGTCGGTCCTGAGCGTTGCGTCCACGAAGAAGAGCCACCACCCGGGCATCGCTGGCAGTACGAGTTCCTGTGTCGCCGACGGCTCATCTCTCGTAGCGGGGGTGCTCGAGATCAAGCTCAAGAAGAAGCTGGCGCTGGACCCAACCGCAGTCGTGTACAGCGGCATGACAGAGCAGCCCAAATCGTCCGTCGTCGCCCCCAAGCGGCTCAAGAAGCACCGCCGTAACCCTAAAGTCAACGTGACGCTCGAGAACTTGCCACCCGACCACTCCTTCAAGAAGGAGCGCGAAGAGATCATGGAAAAGCTGTCGTTTCCGTCGCCAACACGCCAGCTGCTCGAGAAAGAAGTCGGCATGAAGAAGCTCAAGCAGCAACAAGAGCGCGACGCGTTGCCCCCGGTGGCCTGGGATCCCTAGCGTCGCCTAACGCGCTCATAGGTCGCAGGCGCCTTCAAGAAGCGGCAGATTCCGTCGTCCAACTTTCCGAGCTCGTACAACCGCGGTATCATCCACGAACTCTCGGGTAGCTCACCGCTGGCTCGTAGGCCACGTTCCTGTGTGCGTGGAGCCGCGCACGGGCGGCAACCACCTGAAATGGACCAAGCCTATCGACGAAATCGACTTCTCGGTGTTTCTGCCGCTCTTCCTAGAAGGTACCGCCGTGCCGAACCCCTCGCGTGAACCGCGCCCGTAGGAACGCGGGAAAAAGAGGAGCCGTACCATTTTCTCGCTTCCACGGGCTCGTTCGAGCTGCTGCAGCACGGGCGCTTGTACCCCGAGAAGGTGCATGCGTGCTTGCACAAGCTCATCGCGCCCATTCGTGTCGCGCTCAACACGCGGGACCTCAAACTCATTTGCGAAACACTCAAGACGATCATGATGCTGCTGGACGTGGAGGGCATCGGCCCCGCCCTCGTGCCCTACTACCGGTGCGCACCGAGCACCGATGGACCGCCCACCCTCTCGTAGCCAACTTCTACCAGGCCTCAACACCTTCAAAAACAAACGACACAACCTCGGCGATGCCATCGACTTTTCCCAGCGACGAGACAGCGGTGCGCGTGCCAGGGGCATTTATTGACCATGGGCGATGGCTGCGTAGACGTTGGCGCGCTCATTCAAGAGACGCTCGAGAAGATGGAGCGCCTCGGTGGACCGGACGCGTATGTCAATATCAAGTATATGGTGCCGACGTACGAAGGCATCAGCAATTGAACCAATACAACGACTGTTTATACACCCCGGGTCACCGTGAGGTAGAGGAAGCCGTCCGGGTACGCGTAGGCGTCGTAGAGCTCGGCGATGGCCACGTCGAGAGCGACGTCGATGCCGTGCACTAGGATCCGGTGCGCTTGCAATGCAAGGTCCGGCACGAGGTACGCGAGTACATGCGCAGTGGTGGCGAGCTCTAGTGCGCGGTGGGGGTCAGACGGCGATCGCATTATTGATGTACCAGCCTTGCCATGGGCGATAGGGAGCTGCACCATGGGCTCCGAAGGCAGCACGAGGCGCACCGGGATATGGCGCAGGGGCTCGCTTGGAGGAACGAGCTCGCTTTGTACGGACTCGAAGAGGCTGTAGTTGTCTACACAAAAGTTGAGTGGCGCTGACAGGAGATTCGTACTTTTCATGACGCCCTCCCAAAGCTGCGCCTGCTTTTGCTGCGGCAGGTTCATGATCCACTTCGTCGAGCCGTACAAGAGGTACAAGGCCTGAGTTCATTTGCAATTGCAGCCAGTAGGCGAACCGATCACCTGCTTAAAGCTGTTCATGAAATGAATCTCGACGGCGTCAAGGCTTTCGCATGGCAGAAGCTAACTCCGTCTGTTGGCGAAGATAGCGCTGTTAAAGTACCTGCTGCGTTGGGTAGCGTTGGAAGTGCACTGTAATCTCCCAAGGCAACTTGCTCTCAGCATACAGATCGTAGAGCACGCCAAAAGGAAGCTGCCTACATCAAGATCGCCAGTAGAGACGACCGCGACGCGTACCATTTGAGCGGACGATCGTTGTATGAGAACCAGACCGAATGCGTTGAAAACATGGGTGGGGCCACGTCTTTAAAGTGGTCAATGACGTTGTCTGTGGCTGCAAGGAGTGAGCTCACTCGAGGAATCATGGCCTGCATAACAACAGTCGTCACGCCATGGCATCTGGCGGGGAGCGTACATAGTAAGGGCGCGGCACTTGAAGCGTCGTAATCTCAGTGGCGTCTATGGAGAAGCACACGGGAATGCACCCGTGCCAAAGCTTGCGCCCGTGGGACGACCCGCGCCGACCGTCGTCCATCGTCCTTTCGCTGATCTTCATGTGCCTCCGGATCCAACCTCCGGATATATAAGCAATAGTGTTACTCGGTGTACTTAAATAGTGTAACGCCTATGGGAACGGTGTGCTTGCGAAACCGATCTTCGAAGCGGCGGTATGGGCGAAGACGTCCACAGCGTCGTGATCTTGTTCACGTACACCTTCGGCGTTGCGTCGCTCAGCATGGGCCACGTTTTCGCGGCAACGGGGCCCGTTGTCGGCTCCATCCTTCTCTACTTGCTCTCGGCCGGCAACCTCCACGCAAGGTAATCCGCTCCCTCAAAGTGGCAGGACTCATGCGTCTTAGCGCGCTCCTCGCCAAGTGCATGGCCCTGGCGCCCTCGACTGTGCAGTCTTTCGGCGATCTTGGGCAACACGCGTGTGGCAGCTTTGGCCGGTACATACATGCAAACCGCCCGTGAGCTTATCGGTGTAGCTATGCAATTCTCATATCCGAGTCGCTTTCGTGCCTTCTGACGCCCATCGCATTTCTCGTTCTCGGCGGCACTCAGCTTCTTCCGTCCATCGCGTCCTACTGGGGGCTGCCGCATTACGAGTCCACGACGTGGATCATTCTCTTCGCCTTGGGGATGCTACCCATTATCTACATCCCGACGCTCAAGGAGACGGTAGTGCTTTGTGTTATCGGAAGCCTCGCGACCTTCTTCACGGACAGCGTCGGTGTCTATGTCAACCTGAACGACCATCCCATGGCATTCCGCGAGACGGCCGTGACCGCTCGTGGTGCAGTTTCGGCGTACGGCACCATTATGTTCGCTTTCGGTACGGCGCTCTTGATCCCGCCGCTGCACCGACAGCGCGCCGACTCGAGCCCGGACCAGCTCGTCGCGCTATTGAGCATGACCATGGTGGCGATCACATGCCTGTACATCATGATCGGGTCCGCCACCTACTTTCAGTTTGGATGCACGGCGCCGGCGACGCTGCTCGAGAGCATGCCCCGCGGCCTGCCCAAGGCTACTGCGACGGCCGCCATGCTCGTGCACATCAGCGTCGCGTACCCCGTCATTATGAGTCCGACCCTGTTTGTCATCGAACGCCATCTCTTTGGGACGGTGGGGGCCGACCCAGACCACCTACCGCCTCAGGTCGGCGAGAGCGGCGTCGCGTTGCTCGGCCACAACGTCCCTGCGTCCCCGAGTGATGACGTTGATGGGCTCCACACGTACAAGTCCGTCGACGATGCGCCAGAGGTATGGGCTCGGCTGTGGAGGCCAGGCTTGAAAATGGCGTAGAAGGCGGCTGAAGCTGTCGCAAAGGACTCGGGGGTGCTTTCCCGACGCGATTACGCGTGCCGCTTGCTCTTGCGTACGGGTGTCGTGGCGGCGCAATGCTTCGTGGCCGTGATGCTCCAAGCATCCTTTGCTGACATCTTGACGCTCATCGGTGCCATGACGGTGACTCTTCCGTGCATGATCATGCCGTGTGTGTGCCATTTGCGCATGGTACAGCGAGACGGCACGTGGCTCGGGTGCTTCTCACGAGCCATGAGCATCGGTGTCATCGCGGCAAGCGCCGTCATGGGCGTGTATTCGACGGTTGAGGCCATTCGCAACATTCAAAGCACCGCTGCAACTTTTCATCTTTTTCAGCCAGCGTCCCATCGCGCCTTCGTCGACGGCGCTGCGCAGTTCCCTTATTGCGCCGTTGGAGAACAGAACTAAGTTTACGTACATGCCATGCATCCTCGATGTCCGCTGGACCCGACCTTTAGGTGCCTTCCTGGGGCCCCGCGTCCGAAACCCGTCCAGCCCAACCGCGCCGCCAGCTCAATGTATTGCAAAGTCAGCCGTTAAAACCACGCAATTTACATTGCGATTGGCCCGCTGTTGGGTTTTTGCGCATGAGATTTGCGGCCCTAACGATGAAACGAGCTGGGCAAAATGGCGTGGGTTTAGACTTACCATCATGGGTGCCATTTTGATCCAACGTCTTTCGATGGCGTTGGCATAGTGGGCGCAAGACAATTAAATTCGGGTGACGAAGACAAGTGCCATAGAAAAAAGTGCGAAGTGAGCGATGGCAGGTGCCTCATCAGCTGTCGCCCGTTGCCGTCCCTCATGCGTTGCCGTAGGCCCGGGACGTATCCGCAAGGAACTGGAAGAGTGCCAAAAAGACATTGAGACGTCGGGCGTCTCAGCGCACGCGCGCCAGCCCGGCGTCTTCGACGCTCTTGTGGGCACGATCCGTGGTCCAGAGGGTACGCCCTACGCGAATGGCACTTTTGTGCTCGAAATCAATATCCCCAAGACGTATCCCTTCGAGCCTCCGAAGGTCCGCTTTGAGACCAAGGTCTGGCACCCCAATGTGTCATCGCAGACGGGCGCTATCTGCTTGGTACATCTATTGCCTCACGGTGATCACCAAACTCGCTGGCGTAGGATGTTCTCAAAGATGCATGGTCCCCTGCGCTCACGATTAAAACGACGTTACTTTCAATCCAGGCCCTTCTGTCTGCTGCGGAGCCCACTGATCCCCAGGTTCGTGTAGTCAAGTAAAGTGCTGGCAAGGCAATGTTTCCTAGGACGCTGAAGTTGCCAAGATGTACATCAACGACAAAGAGCGCTTTAACAGCACTGCGGCCTTTTGGACAGAGACTTACGCCATGGGAAAAGACTCTGAGTCGGAAGCCGTTTTGCGTCTCGTCGATATGGGGTTCCCCAAGGTCAGTCAATGCGGATGTAGTTCGTAGGTGACGTGGCTCTGCAGGACCAAGTTAAGCGCGCGCTTGCTGAAACCAAGGGCGATGAGAACGCTGCTGTGGAAAAGTTGTTGACGTGGATGTAAGACGGCAAGGGCTCTCCTGCCACATTGTCGCAATGGCCGCTGTCATCCATTGACCTAATTATTTCCCTCACGTACTGTCTTTTTGGTTATCGAGGACGCGCATTAGGCGGCCCCGTGCATCCAGGTACCCGCTCCAACCTTAATTGAGTCGGGAAGCTGAAGTCAACCATAACTTGTGTACGTATCGTCGTCGCTTTCTATCGCCCACATGCAATGAACACGTCCGGGCTCGTGTACCCCAGCAGACAGAGATGGTATACTTGGCGCCAATTGTTGGTAGCTGCCTTTTACCCCGAGCTCTACTGCCTCGTTTCTCGTTGCGTTAAGCCACCGCAAGCAGCTTCGAGCGGCGTCTCTGCGTCGCACATCAGCTGCTCGGCGGATGGCGGGTATTCTCAAAGGAATCGCCCTCAGACGTACCCGAAGGCAATTCATAAAGCCTACATCATATCAACGCAGGGACGCTTCGCACCATATAGTCGTCGTCTTTTGCCTCATTTTGTCCATGCGCTGTCCAGAAATCCCGTCGGACTGCGCTTGATGCGCGGCACCCGCAAGGGCAAAATGACGCTCGAGGAGGAAATCTTCTCCAAGAATCTTCACGAAGTCCAAGTTCAACCGCACACTTTCAACACTGTCCCCCTTCCGAGCCAATGGGATCTCTCCGATCTGTTTGCAAATCCAGGATTTCAGCCAATGGGAGGAGCGGCCTGCATGTGCGGCTCTCCAACTTCGAATGAGTGGCGGACCGGCCTCTCGAAGGCCATTTCCTTCTCGCTTCCTTGAGCGTCTCGGCCAACCTGCTATGTACTGATGCATTGCCTTATGTAGTGGTAGCTCAATGGCTAAGCCTTGGCGTCGCAGGAAGCCCTGCAGCCAGCAGCATTCGCTGGTTTGAAGCTCGCTTCAAGCTTGAGAAATGACTTTTCTAGAATGAAATCGTCAGGAATATCTTGAGGTTTGTATGCTTTGGAAACCCGTGACAATTAATAGGGTTTGTTGCCCTGCAAATCGTGCGACCAGTTTGCAATTTTCCTCCACTGGATCACTCAACCAACATGCTCTCCAAGCAAGTGTCCCGCGCTGCCTCGAAGCGCTTCTTCTCTTCGGGCAAGGAAATCCGCTTCGGCGTCGAGGGCCGTGCGCTGATGCTCAAGGGCGCTGACCAGCTCGCCGACGCTGTGCAGGTCACCCTTGGCCCCAAGGGCCGCAACGTTGTCATTGACCAGGCCTACGGTGCCCCCAAGATCACCAAGGATGGTGTGACGGTCGCCAAGAACATCGAGTTCAAGGACAAGTTCGAGAACATGGGTGCCCAGCTCCTCCGCCAGGTCGCCAACAACACCAACGACGCTGCTGGTGATGGCACCACGTCGGCCACCGTGCTCACACGTGCCATCTACAGCGAGGGTTGCAAGTCGGTGGCTGCCGGCATGAACCCCCAGGATCTCCGCCGTGGCATCCAGATGGCCGTCGACCATGTTGTTGGTGAGCTCGCCAAGCTCTCGCAGGACATCGATGACAAGGAAAAGGTTGCCCAGGTGGCCACCATCTCGGCCAACTCGGAGAAGGAGATCGGTGATCTTATCTCGGATGCCATGGAGCGCGTCGGTCGCGAGGGTGTCATCACGGTTCAGGACGGCAAGACGCTCTACAACGAGCTTGAGGTTGTCGAGGGCATGAAGTTCGACCGTGGCTACATCTCGCCTTACTTCGTCACCAACTCGAAGACGCAGGCTTGCGAGCTCGACAACCCCTACATTCTCCTTGTCGAGAAGAAGGTGTCGTCGGCCGCCTCTATCGCCCCGCTCCTCGAATTCGTCTACAAGCAGTCGCGCCCGCTCCTTATCATCGCTGAGGACATCGAGTCGGAGGCCCTTGCCGCCCTTATCCTTAACCGCATCCGCGCCGGCATCAAGGTGTGCGCTGTCAAGGCCCCTGGCTTCGGCGACAACCGCAAGGCCGGCCTCCAGGACATGGCCGTCCTCACGGGCGCCAAGGTCGTCTCGGAGGACGTTGGCATCCGCCTCGACAACGCCACGCCCGATCTCCTTGGTTGCGCCAAGAAGATTACCGTCACCAAGGACGACACCCTCATCCTTGACGGCGAAGGCTCGAAGGAGGCCATCGAGGAGCGCTGCCTCCTCCTTAAGGACTCGATCGCCTCGACGACGTCGGACTACGAGAAGGAGAAGCTCCAGGAGCGCCTTGCCAAGCTCGGCGGTGGTATCGCCGTCATCAAGGTCGGCGGTGCCTCGGAGGTCGAGGTCGGCGAGAAGAAGGACCGCGTCGTCGACGCCCTTAACGCCACGCGTGCCGCCGTCGAGGAGGGTATCGTCCCCGGTGGTGGTACCGCGCTCCTCTGGTCGTCGCGCACGCTCCCCTCGCTCTACGAGAAGTGCGTCAACATGGACCAGAAGGTCGGTGTGCAGATCATTGAGCGCGCCTGCCGCGCCACGGTCACCCAGATCGCCAAGAACGCCGGTGAGGAAGGCGCCGTCATCGTCGGCAAGCTGCTCGAGCAGACGTCGCCCACGTTCGGCTTCAACGCGCAGACGAGCCAGTTTGTGGACATGGTCGACGCCGGTATCATCGACCCCACTAAGGTCGTCCGCACGGGCCTCGTCGACGCCTCGTCGGTTGCCTCGCTCATGATGACGGCCGAGGCGCTCATCGCCGATCTTCCCGCTGAGGGTGGCGCCCCTGCCATGCCCGGCATGGGCGGCATGGGCGGCATGGGTGGCATGGGCGGCATGATGTAAATGCCCCGCTGCTCGTCAAGGTGTCTGTCCCATATTAATATAGCTTAGCCTTCGTGATCTTGAACCTTGCAAACCGACGGGCAGAGCCGCGACACGACTAGTCGGCCTACAGGAGCGAGAGGCCGGCTTTGTAGAAACCGCATCGCCACGAACCCCTGCTTGCACGTATTTCTGAGTGGCCCTATAATACGCACAGCGGCACTGGTCTAAGCGATTCGGAAGTACATTGCGTTTGGCACGTCGCGGTGAGCAAGTCCAGCAATGAGGGGCAACGACGGTCGCCGTGTGGTGGTGTTGATATTTGACCTCGAGACTGGCGTCGATCGCGTTGCGGCAGCTCCAGCGAGTGCTAAACATTCACATGGCGCATCCATCAACGACCGCCCAAAGCGGCCGGGTCCCAAGACGCAACCTCCGGCAACTCGCATGAGTCTTATTGCATTGTCAACCAGTTCGCCCTCCAGCATTGATATCCTATGGGCCTTTTCTCCACCAGCCAGCAGCTCGCTCTTATAGCCCAAGGAGAGAAGGCCATTGCAGACGGGCCGCGGGCTACGGTTCATTCCGTGGGTATCCATAGAGGACCGTTGAGAGGTGTAGCCAGCGCACTACGCACCCAAGGGGCTATGAACGCGGTGTGAGCTCAGTCGAATGAATTAGCCTCGCGCTGGTCCGACGGACGCTCACTGCTCGTGAGGACGTGCGCTGCCTGCGATGCTGTGGACCGGCGGAGACCAATGCATACGCTCTGCTTGGGTCGGCGACGGTTTCACGTCGGACCAACGTCACTCGAGGGCGTACACCTGGCGGAGGCCTTCACGTCATGTCTAAGCACCGCCCGATGGGCTCTGCAAAGCGAGGCAGCCGGATGCAAGCACACTAGCCAAGTGAGGCACAAAGGGCCAAAAGTTGCAACCACTTGCCAACGAGCCCCTTAAGCACAACGAGCAGAGGTACGAGTGTGCTTGGCACTGAACACCGAACCACAGCAAGAGCTGCGGGTAGCCCGGCCGGTCCAGAGCCACGCAGCGCTGTGATAGAGACACGGGCCACGGCAGCAAAGACATGGGGCGCCAAAGACAAGCGCTCATTGTGTGGGCATTTGGCCACAGCTCACTTGTGAATTTGTTCGCCACCAGCCACTGCTTTGCAGCCCTCCAAATCTGGGTCCGAGGTATTTAATTTGACCAGATCTGGATTAGATTTATTACACAATATGCAGTTCGCTCTGCTCGGAATTCATGGCTGGAGGCCGCCGAAGCGAAGCGAAGGAATCTACTGGCGGGACTTCTCCTGGAAGGTGTTGATGCGGTTGTCGCTCATGAGGCGAATGGCATCGCGGTGCGAGTTCCACTTGGTCTCGTTGACATCGTCACGAATGGGGCTCGAGCGGTTCTCCTTGTTCCAGTGCACATGGGGGCACTTGGTGAGGTAGCGGACCGAGGCACCAGCCGAGAGAGCGCAGGCGCCAACGATCACACCGATCACGGGCCAAGCCTAATAAGAGCACAGTCAGCTTTGGTGAGAATTTGAATCGGCGTACGGCAGTGTCCTTGAGCCAAGCCTGGGCGAACGTGGTAGCCTTGGTGCGGTGAGCCATTGTGATGCTTGAGGAGGTGGTCGACTTTTGCAAACTGACTGGTAAACACCACTTGAGTGGCGAGACCGCACTTAACCGGACCCTCGCGGTCTGGTAGAGAGTAATCGAACTTAACAGATCTACATATACAGAATGCGATATTTGGAATCGAACTTATTGAGAGACTCCTCCAAAGTGCGCATTTGTCACCATCTTGATCTTCTCGTCTTATAAAGTGCGCTGTCGCGCACCAGCGTCTAAAAACACTCCGTTTGTAGGAAACAATTGCGGTGCAGTATGAAGGTTTTTCCGACCGCAAGTTGATGTCCTGACAAGCTGGGTGATTTTAGCGCCACCCAATCTTGCGGGATAAGAACTGCGGTTGGGGATCATGGACGAGGACGACCGGCTCCTTGCGGCTATCGAAGCGGCCGCAGCTTATGAGGCGGCGGCGGTAGCCTCCAACAACAGCCTCCGCGCAGCCTTCTTCAAGCTCACCCTGGCGCGCCGCAATCTGCCCTCCGACACGCTCTCGGATGTCGCCTACCGCGAGTTCTTCACTGCCGACACAGGCGTCGTGGCAGATGCGTCTGGCCTTAGCATCCAAAAGAAGCTGACCTGGGAGGTTGATGGCCAGGAAGCTGTCGAGCCAAGCCTGCGACAGCGAAAGAAAGCCGCGACGGACGCGAAACCTGCGGCCACGCCAGCCGCGTCGACATTACCGACGCCCATCTTTTGGTTTGCCCCGTTGCCGTCGCCAGAGCTGCGGGCTGCACAGCAGCATTTTATCAAAGGTACGCACGCTGAGTTAGTTTCATCGCTCTCTCAATATGCTCATGAGGGTGTAGCTTTGAACGATGTGGTGACGACGGCCAATGCGGCGGCAGCGACACAGGCCACCCTAGGCGCCGTTGTCGTCGAGTCACCTAAGTAGTACGCATAGCTTCATTAACGTTAAACTCGGTCGCATCCGCGTCACACAATATCATGGTGGTGCTTGTCGTCTTCCCACTCGACCGATAGCTTGGCGTCGTAGTCCGCCGCCTGGATGCCCGCGCTCTGGAAGTCCTCCATCCAGTCCGAGATGCCAAGAAGCCGCGAGAGAAAGCGGTCGTGATGGACATGCATCAGGAGCAAGCACACCGTCGAGAAGCTCACGTAGCCGAGCTGGTTCTTGTCCATGTACTGGAAGAGAAGGTTGGCCGAGAGCATTTGCGACGGGGGCTTGGCGACCCACTCGGCGACGAAGAGCTGCAGCACCTCGGGTGAGCTAAGCTGGTCGCGGCCGTTGACGTCGTACTTGTCGAAGACGAGGCGCATCTGGCGGAGGCACTCGAACTGCTCGGCGTGCGCCGACTTGGAGACCCCAAGGCTCTCGATTTGCTTGAGCCGCTGGTAGCTGGCGTTGCCGATGCGCGACGGCATACGGTCAAATTGGAGCACGAGGTAGCGAAGGCAGAAAGCGAGGTGCTCCAGCAGCACGAACACGATCACCTGTGGCATGACCCAGCTCTGCGACGCCATGGCGGCGCTGCAGCCCGTGGGATCGACGCTCAGATTGCTCGGAATGGACTGCATCGGTACCATGACGGCGTCGGCAAACTCAAAGTTACACGGAGTCACAAAGTACGGGAAATGGTACACGGCGATGAGGCCCGCAACGACTGTGATGCCAATGATGTTGGCGTAGCTCAGCACCGTGGCCCACTCACCGATGCTTACATCGCGGCGCGGCATCGGGCGGCGGTTGACGAAAAGTAGTCGAAAGGCGTCGCCGCGAACCTCGAGCACGTTGTTCAGGAAGGCTGGGAGCGGCAGCAGCGGCCACACCACCGTGAACATGACCACGTACGAGAACTGGATCGCGGCGTCGAGGTAGTCAAAGGTCGTGTCGAACTCGGTGAGCTTGGCCTCAGCCACAATGTTGTATGCCGTGTACCCGTTCGAGTCGTCCGAGAAGAACATGGTCGGGATAAAGAAGCGCGTGGAGCTCGAAATGGCGGTGGCCAGCGCCCGCGCACTCTTGTTGGTCGTGGTGGTCGTCGTGAGCGCCAGTGCGCGGGAGCAGAACCATGTGGCCGTTTGCGACGTCATGCCGCGCAGGCACGTGTTGCGAAAGTGGATGGGCTTGCCGCGGCACTTGCGGACGAGGTACGGGATGATCGTCTCCATGAGCATGTTGAGCAGCTGTGTGATCACGAGCGGCGTCACGAAGAGCGTGTCGAGCGTGAGCACCGAGGCGTTCCACTGGATGAGGCGGAAAACGCTGCGCACGGCTTCGGGCACGGCCGGCGCGTCCGACTGCAGGTACCGGATGGCTTGCTCGCCGAAGGGCAGGTAGACAAAGGCGAGGAAGAGAAACCAGAAAAACCAGTTCATCCACACGAAGAGGAAGCGGCGCTGAATCAGGCGCGCCTCGTACTCCGACTTGAGCGCGTAGTTTTCCCACTCGACAAACTTGGCCGAAAGCCAGTTGAAGAGCTCGAAGAAGACTATGTCGATGAGCAGCCCGAGTGCGACGCCCTGGAAGAGAATGTAGAGCCAGCGGTCCGTGCCAAGCGCCGACGTCGGCGACTGGAAGCACGTGACCATGGCGATGCACACGTTCGAGGTGGTCTTGGCGCAGTCGTCGCAGGTGGCCACCGTCTTGGCGAAGACGTACCACTGAATGAAAGGCAGCGTAAAGAGGCACTGCAGCACCACCGACGCGCCGACAAAGCCAAACATGACGGCCTGGATGACCGTCTTCTTGCGGGATATGGGCATCTTGTCCATCTTGTTGGTGAGCGGGTTCAGCTGCCACTTGTACTGAAAGAGCGGGTTCTCGTCGTTCACATCGAAGGCCGACTCCTTGTTCTTGATGTCGTTGCCGATGTTCCACTTTTCCACGAGTAGCCGCGTCTCGCGCTGCCACATGACGAGGAAGGCCGGCGCCCAGATCGCGGACGCCAGGAACGCTAGCACCGCGAGGCCCTGGATGTACTGCCGCCACGCGGCGCCATCAAGGAAGCGCAGCGCCACGTAGTACACGACTAGCAGCAGCATCATGGGCAGCAGCAGCTTCGAGTAGATGTGCATGAAGGCGAACAGGAAGGCAACGCGCTCGCCGAAATGGAAGCGCAGCTCCTCGATGGCCCAGCGCTCCGAGTTGCCGCGCGTCGCCTTCGTAAAGCTGAACTCAAAGGTGCGTTTGCGGTACTCGGCAAAGAACTCTTCGTTGAACACGCGGTCGTGCAGCGGGAAGATCACGTCGATGGCGTCGTGTACCGACAGCGAGTTCTGCATGTCCAGCACCCACGCCTCTGTGTCGTACTCGCGCAGCGCGTTGACGATGATGTTTTGTGTGAGCTGCAGCTCGAGCGCGGGCGAGAAGGAGAGGTCCGTCGTCACGTGGCTATTCTCGCTCAGGCGCGCCGACGCCTTGCCCTGCTTGATGGCCCACTCGTCCTTCTCGCGTTTGAACTCCTCCGCGAGCAAGTCCTTGTCCTTGTACGGATCGATGAGGATGCAGATCTGATCTGTGTGGGCAAAGTGGCGCATTTGCGGCGTCATATTGAAGTCGACGTCCTCGAAGCGCGAGTCGTTGTCGAGGAGGATGACGCCGAGACCGGCCTGCACGAGGCGCCGGCAGATCTTCTGGTGCAGCGCGTCCACTTGCGCCGTGAGTTCCGGGTAAGTCAGCGACGGGGCCGTCTTCTTCGAGCGAAGATGATCGCGGACTTGACACGTGTTGCGCAGAATGATCGCAAACGTGTAGCGCTGCTGTTCCTGAAGGTATCGAGCGAGGGGCTCGTCGCCGTGCGCCGCCGACTCGTCGATCGGGTGGACGTGGCGCCGGCGCGCTGTTGACAGTTCCTGCAGGTGCTCTTCGTTCCCTCGAGCGTGCAAAAACTTGCGAAACGAGAAGGGCGTCGCTTCAGCGGGAGCGGTTGACGGGGCGCTCAGGTGCTTCATTGACGTGTATCGCAGCGACGCGACGCCGTGGTCGCCAATGTCCGTCACAAGCGTCTTTCGTCGCACGTCCCAGCTCGGCGGCGCTGCGTACCGAGATGCATGGTTACTCTGAAAGGTCGACGGGAGCGGCGGCGGCGTCTCAAGGTCTTCAAATTCGCCCTCGTCTTCGTCGTGGTCGCGTGTGTGCGAGTGATCAGACACCTCGACGTGGCCGGTTGCGCTCTCAGCAGACGCTCGCCCACGGCCCAGGCGCGGCAACATCGAGAAGGTGAAGCGCTCGGGCATATTGGTGCTGCTACTACTGCTACTGCGACTGCTACTGCTGCTGCTCGCTGTTGTCGGCTGTCGTTTGACCATGGTGATCCAGACCGCCGAACGCAACTGTCGCCCAACTGGCTCGCGGGCAGCCAAGTGACTTGGGTTCAGTATGGAGAGGCGGAGACCAAAATTGAGTGTTTCAAATAAGATGTCACACGGTGGCCCTTTCCCCGCTCAATTGAGTTTCGCCGGTTGAGTCGAGGAGAGGACGACGTGCAAGCGCCTACTGGCGACTCGGCAGCGAGGGACGCGCGCTGCGCTCCTTCTCGAGGCGCTTGAAGTCGGGTCGCATCGACCAGCGGCACTCCGTATCCTCCAACCTTACCCATCGTTGCGTATATATGTGCGATTCAGCGATAACGTCCATACGCCTATAGTCGCGGAAGGAGCGACGGCCCCGCTATCCAGCTAGCCGGCAGCCGAAGAAGCAAGCTTGCCGGTGCAAGTCTCTCATTGTTCTGGGTGGAGCCAACTGCCTCAATAGCAAAAGATAGATGCATTGAGTTTTGGGAGAAGAAGGCGTGGGCGGCAACGCGCGCATTACGGCGCCTAGCATCATCACGAGCTGTACAGAGGATGGGGGCCATCCCACGTGCCTTGGTACATCATCCATGGCTGCTGTTACCTCGTCTCGCGTCATTGCCAGCCGCAGAGATAAGCCTGCTGGGCAAGCGATAGGGCCGGTACGTGGTTGTTGCAGCAACGCTAGATTACATGTGTGGAGACGCCAATTTCCCATCGCGCGCGAGAGGAGGCACAAAATAGTCTGCTGCGTTAACTTATAAATCGCCCGTTAGGTCGTCGAGGCCCAGAGTGTCGTCGTCGCCTGACACGAGGTTGAGCTCATCGTCATCGTCATCGCACGACGGGGTGACTTCTTGCTCGATGATCTCGACGCTGCTCGTCCCGTCGTCATCGTCCTCATCCTCATCCTCGTCGTCTTCAGCCTCTTCTTCTTCACCGCTGAGCACCGAGTTGTACGCGCCATTGGGACGAGCTAGGTCCGTAATCGTTGTGACGAAACTTGGGTCCAGACGACAGGCCTTGATCAAAAGCTGGTCCCGCCACGACTCGTGACCCTGGAAGAGATCGTCGCCATAGGTCTCGAACGCGTCCGAAAAAAGCTCCATCTTTGTCTTGCGGTCGATCGTGTCGAGAAGCCGCTGCAGGCTTGGAGAGTGCGTGCTCAAAGGCGCAGTTTGGCCGCTCGTGTATCCCGCACCGGGAGCCTTGGCGTTCTTCATGTTGAAGTTCTTGGCGTCGTTTTTCGAGAATGGACGATGGGGGCTTGCCGAAACGACGTAATTGCTGTCTTCGTTATCATCTTCGTCGTCTTGTTCGTTGTCGTCATCGTCATCATCATCGTCATCTTCACCAAGGTCGATCACGTCCACGAGATCACCCCGCAGGCGCTTTCCCTGCGGAAACTCGTTGTCGTCGTCTTCGTGCAACCGTTTTCCGAGCAGTGGCAGATCTTCCTCGCCATCATTCTCCACGTCCTCCGTCTCGGCTCCGTCGTCCACGATAGCGACGCCCATGTCCTCGGCGAGCGTGTGCTCGAGCTCAACGATGCTCATGGTGATGGGGTCCGCCGCAAAGTTGAGATTCTTGCGTTTTCTACGGTGCGCCTCGGCATTCCAAACGATTTCTGGTCGCTACACTGAGCAATTGTATGCTCCTTTGATCGGACATATTTAAATATCCGGATACGATCAGCAAATCAGCGGTCGCCGTGGTGTTACCAGAACCCCACCCAGCACTTGTTGTTTGTATTGGCTTGAACGGATCCGGATACAACAATCTTTTCAATTTGAAACGAACGCAATACAAACCGCCACACATGGATAGAGCGGGCCAATTCGTGGCCACCTCGACACCCGCAGTATCCGGATTTGCCGGTCGGCTTTCGGCGCGGCAATGTATCAATGTATCAAGTGCCAACGGCAGGTCGACGGGCGTCCAAGGCCACGGCATCGAGCAGGCCGCTGGTGATGTTTACAGGCCATCAGCCAAGGCTCGTCATGGAGTCTATTGTGTGGGATTCTAAAGGACAGGGATCTAATTCAGCCATACTGCAGGAAAAGGCGCAATCGTGCCCGCATCTCGGAGCTTTCCAAGGTCGAATAGTTTTTTTCTGGTAGAACGTTGCAGAGAGCGTTGAGGAGCTTGATGCGCGTCTGAACAGTGATAGCGGCGTCCGTGAGACCGACGGCTTCGCACCATGCGATGCGCACGACGCTGGTGGCGGTTGAGAGTTTGTAAACGAAGGCCTCGCGGTCGCGCGCACATGGCCAAATGCTCCAGATACTGGGCCATCCGTGGTCTGCTAGCTCGAGGAAATGCCTCCGAATCTTTCTCGCCTTGCGGGTTTGCGCATCAAGCTCTGCTTGGTGGGCTTGCTGCCGGGTGATCCAGGTCTTGTTCGTGGGATCCACAAGCTGCAGGCAAAGGTCGTCAAGAGCCCGCGTACGAACGGGCAGCAGCGTCACTTCAACGCGGCACGTGGGGCAGGAGAGAGACTTGAGCAACCAGTGCTGAAGACACGCGCAGCAAAAAGAATGAGAGCACGCAAGCGTCATGCTGTCGATAAAGTACTCGAAGCAAACGGGGCATTTGAGTGGCGACTGGCCAAGGCCAGGGCGGTCTTCGCTTGCCAGCGACCGGAAACGTTTCTTTACTGAGAGCTCGCGGTGGTCCCGCTTGCGCTTTTCCGTTGACGATGCGGGACTTACGGCTCTTGGCTGGCCATTGAGCGGATTTTTCGTCACAAGTACAATATTGGAATTGCCGCGGCCTTCGAGGTAACATTTGATTTCAAAATTGTCGCCAAAGTGCTTGGCTAGAACGATTACATCGCCGTGGAAAATCTCGACCGAAGCCCCGCGCGTGAGTTCGTCGCCGTTGACACTTGTACCATGCTTGCTATCGAGGTCTTTGATGAACCAGCGCGCTTCCTGATTGTTGCCGAAGAGGCAGGGGTAGATTTTCGCATGCTTTTTGCTGACGCTGCGGGAGAGCGCGGCCTCGGACGAGAACGAAAGCTCGCAGTCGCGACTGCGGCCGATGCACACAGGAGTTAGCTCGAATACGAGTTGCGTCTCAGCAGGTGCTGGCGCCGCCTTCTCCATTGGCGTCGTCAGCGTTCCTGGAGCCTCCATCGTCAGGCCGGCTTTTCCTCACTGGGCGTTTGAATTTCGCTTGGATTTGAATCCCACTCTTGGGATTGGTCAAAATATCGAGATGCTTGCCGAGGGCCATTGGCCAAAACGCACGATTATAATCACAATAGGTGACGAAATGACCAATCCGATGTCAACAAGTAAATTCGGCATCACCAAAGGCCACCACCAAATTCAGTGTTCGCCGCAGTGAGAAGTGCGCGAGTGGGCCTTCTTCTTAGCTCGCCACTGCGGCCTTCAGTTAAGAACTGCAAGGCTTATGACCTGCAGGTAACAGTTATCCGTTGAGGCCACGGTGAGCAGCACGATAGTGTCTCTGAGGCATCATGGATCCGTTATTTTCGGCACGCAATCTCCGGATACAGTTTTGCATCCGGAGGCAATATTGGTCAACCAAGCTCCACATAAAGACAGCGACGCGCCCCATGGAGAACCTCAAATACGACGAGTTACTCCGCGCGGGCGAGCCTGGCGCCATGACGATCGCGGCTGCCTGCTTGCGTCTGCAAAAGCTACTCTCCACTGAGCTCTCGACGCCGCTGCATCTCCACTCGGTCGAGAGCCGCCGTAAGTTCTTCGCGTTCCTCCCGCGCTTCCTTGACCGCGTCTTTGGCGAGGAGCAGGACAAGCAAGCTTCAAAAGTCAGCGCCTGGATGACACAGTCTTACGGCGCTCTGCACGACCCCGCACCGGCGAACTCTGTCGTTCCCAAGAGCCCTTCGGCTGCTGTCACGGGCCCGAACGCCCACCTGGGGGAGAATGGCCAAGCACTCGTACAGCTATTCGAGAAGGCTCTGTACGAATTTGTCTTCAATATTTCCCATGCTGTGCGCTTCCGCCTGGACCTCGCATGTCTCCCAAACCCCGCACAAGTTGAGATCCGCAACGCCGGCAGTGTACGTTCCTTGCGCTCTTTTATGTCTGGACGTGGCTAATGGTGCCTTGCAGATCCCCCCAGCACAATCGAAGCTTTATGCAACGTCAACGCTGAGCATTAACGGCAAGAACCAGTGCTTGATGGTTCCGATCCAGACGTATTTCCTCTTCAGTCTCCTGCGCTACCCAGTGTCCACGTCCAAGCTCAAGCGGCCGATCGCGCCCTCAGGGACGTCGGCGCCAGCGTCCGCAACCGACTACTGGTGGCGGTCGTTCCCGACGTCGGGGCTTTCGACGCTCACGGAGCGCCACCCGTACAACGTCCTACTGCACTTCTATCTGCAGACGTTCCTGCCGCACGGCCCCGAGAAGATCGGTTTCAAGAGCAGCCAGAAGCAGAGCCATGAGCTCTTCTTGCAGCTACTCATCGAGCTTTGGCTGCGACAGAACCAGGTCGTGTATGAAGCATCCGTCAAGGTCGTCGACCAGTACACGCCTCCGACGGACGACGTACTGGCGGCGCTGCTCCTGACCGTCGTGCACGTGCTCTCGGACCCGCACATTCCGCTGCTTCTCCACCCAAGCACGCACGTCGTGCTCAAGCCCCTCCAGAAGCCTCTCTACGATTTCTTCCAGATCGGATTTGCCCGCGCGTCGCCCGGCACGAACCCCACCTCCTTCTACATGCTTGCCGACGTCTTCCTTGCCTACCTGCAGCCGTGGCAGTGCGTGCAATGGGCCGCCACGGGCGCCGCTTCGCCAGCGGCTTACTCAGCCGCCTACGCCCCCTTCGTGCTCGCCAACTACCTCTTCTACACAGCGCTCCTCGGCCAGCTCGTAACCCGCGCCCGGGACCTTGACTGGGACGCCACGAGCCTCGACCTGCTCTCTCGCGCGCTCGCCGTGTACACACCCGAGCTTCTGGAGCTGCTTGCACGCGCTGACGCCTCACTCGGCCAAGACGGTCCAGGGCTCGGTCCTGCCGAGAGCCACGTGTTGCTGCGCCACTTCTCGGAGCTCAACTTACCGGCGGCGGCTGTGCCGCTCGCGGGTGTGTTTCGCCGCAACGGTGAGCACCTGCTCGACAAGATGCAGTACATGAAGGACGTCCACCCGCACCGGCGCCCCGCCAACACGTTTCTGACGTCCGTGTTCGCGCCGGCGGCGGCCACCGAGTCGCTCGAGGCGCGCATCGATGCGGTTGGCGCCCGTTTGCGCACCGTGCTGGGCATTCCGGACGCGTACGTGCCTGTGTCGGTGGTGGCGACGGCGCCTCTGCGCAGCTTCTCACTGGCGTCCCTCGACCCAGCGCGCGAAGGGTTGCTGCTGTCGGCGGCCGGCCGTCGGCAGGTAGCACAGGGGCTGCGGCTGTGCACGCCGGACGCTGTGGCATTCGCGGGCGACCCCATGCTTAAGCCCATCTCGTCCTACGAGGTGCCGTGCCTTGTGCGGCTACTCTATCGCGTGTCCATGGCGCTTAACGCGCTACTGGGCCTCGAGAACCCGTACGACGGCAAGGAGACGCTGCAAGAGAAGCTCGGCGCGCCGCGGGCGGACGCATTCCGCGTCAATCTGCGCTTCCTCGCGGCGAAAGCCAACGTAGCGTGGCTCGTCGTGGCTGTCATCGCCACGTATCTGCTGCTGTGGTAAACAAAACTAGTGCTTTTCGTTACGATGAGTCGTCGCTGTCGCTGCTCGACGAGGAAAAGTACGACGACGATGAGGACGACGACTGGTACAGCGCGTCGGAGAGGGTGCTGTGGCGGGGTGGCGACGGCGCCTGAGGAGGCGGCGGCGGCGTGGGAGGCGGGGGCGGGGCTGCAGCCGGCGTGTCCGACTCGCTCGAACTGCTGCTGCTGCTACTACTACTACTGGAACTACTGATCGTCTTCTTCTTAGCCGCGGCCTTGGGTTTGGGCTTGGGCTTGTCTGAGTCGTCGCTGTCCCAGACAGCGGGCTTCGGCTTGGGAGGTGGCCGGCGAGCGACGCGGGGCGGCGGTGCTGCGCGCTTGGGACGGCGCGGTGGCGCATCGCTGGCGCTCGACGCATCACTTGAGTCGCTCGAGTCGTCGTCGCTCGAGTCGCCGTCGCTCGACGCATCCGACTTGGCGCGGTACTCGTCCTCGTCCTCTTCGCTCTTGGTTTCCTTCTCGTCCTCGCCCATGGCCTCGACTCCCTTGGCTTCGGCCTCGGCAGCTAGCGCGTCGCACACCTTCTCGAGCGCATTTGCGTACTCGACGATGAGCGCACCCTCCGAGTTGTACAGCCGGCAGTTGCTCCAAATCAGCGCCAGGTCTTGCTTGAAGGAAGCCCACGTCTAGACGCAGCTGTCGAGGTCTCGCCACCGTCGCGCACGCACCGTGTACACGCCCGACTTCGATCGCGCTTTGACGGTGCCGAGGTCCATGGGCCGCTTGACGACCGAAAGGTAGTCGGGACAGCCGTCCGCAGCCGGGTCCACGGGACGAGCAAATAGCGGCTACGTCATGTTGATGGCCTCATCCTGCGCGTGCACCTACCGCCTGCTCCTCCTTGATCACGGCGTCCACGAGTGCAAGGCACACGGCGCGCAGCGGGTAGGCTGTCGACTGCACCAGCAGCCAATCTACCCACGCACTCGCGCTCGCCGAGCGCGTTCGGCGGCTGCGCGTACGGCGGCGGTCGTCGCCCGAGGATGCGTCGTCGTCGTCGTCCCATTCACGCTGGCGGCGAGAGGCCCGGTGTGCCCTACGGTACGGTGAGCTCTCGACGGGGGCGTGCGCAACACCGCTCCATCGCTAGCTTGCGCTTCTGCGCTTCCTCTCGCTGCGCTGGCGTGAGCGCGCTGTCTGAGCCGTTGCTAGAGCGGCGGGCAAGCCGCAGCAGCCGCTCTGACGGCTTTTCGTCCCATGACTCATCCTACGCGCGGATGAGGTAGGGCGAGGGCCGAGAGCGTACGGCCGAGTCGTCATGCTCGCTCGTCTGCGACTTGATGCGCGAGGTAGCGAGGCGCGACGAGGCTCGGCGGGGCAGCGACTGCATCTGCCATAGGAGCAGCTGCTGGTGTTGCTGCTTCTCCAAGGCCTCGGCCGCCTCTTCTCCGGCCTTGAGGATCTGGATCAGCCGACCCTTGAGCCTACGCAGCGGTGGGTACTTTTTGGCGCCGCGCACTCACCGCTGCTGGGCGACGGAGCCTTCGACAGCGAACTGCGTCTCGAGCACGTGGCGCAGGCCGTCCACGGTCGAGCTCACGACGCGCCACCGACTCGGGCCCGCGAGGGGAGACGGAAGGCCCGCCGCGACATTAGCTGCCTCGGCGGCCTCGCGCTGGCGCTTGCGTGTCCGGTACATCTCGAGGAGGTACTTGTACTCGGGCGGGTACGACGATGAGTGGTGTTTCTTCTTGGTTTTCTTCTTGGAGCTCGAGCTTGAGCTCGACTTCGTCTTCGTACTCGACGACGACTTTGATTTAGAGGTTGTCTTGGCTGGCTTGGTCTTCTTACGGCTCTCGGGTGGCGGGGGCGTCGGCTGCGCCCGTGGCTGCCGCCGGCGGGGCCAGCCCCGTGCGTCGTTGACGAGGCACTCGAAGCACTTCCAGTCACCGTGCGGCTTCTTGAGCAGCGGCGGGTCCAGCAGCGCCATGTCGTATAGCTTGTTGCAGAGGTGGCACAGCACGTGAGTCTCCGGCTCATCGGGTCGGGCCGTCTCTTCGGCGATAGCCGGCAGCGCCGGCTGTGGCGGCGGTGTCTCGACGGCAGCCTCGGTCGTACGCGGCTTCTTGGACGACTTTTTGGACGACTTGCGGCTGCTTTCGGACGACGACGACTTCTTCTTGTGCTTTTTCTTGTGCTTTTTCTTAGACGACGACTCGCGCTTCCGCTTGAGCGAGCTCGCTCCCTCCTCGGGGTCGTCGATCGGAAGGGGAACAGCGCCCATGCCGTCGTTGTTCTCGAGCCCGTACTGGAGCGAGATGCGGACTTTGTGAGGCGTCGCGTACCTCACGTGCCGCGCGGGCGGCCTACGCGCTTATCTCAGTCGCGGTGCACGCTAAGGCACCTACAGCGCGTCGAGCTGCCACTGGGGCTTGTCCTCGGCGTAGACCCAGCAGCCGTCGTTGAAGTACCAGTAGATTGCCCCATTATCGTCTTCGCCCAGGGCCTCGGGCCGCTAGGGTCGGGTGAGATGCGACCGGAGCCGGTGACGGCCGTACGAGTTGGTTGAACTTGTCGTCGTCGTCTTTGTCTTTAGACGGAGCGGTGAGCGCGGTGATGTGCTTGCGGATGTCGTTGCACGATTGCAGCCGCCCTTCGCAAAGCCAGTAGAGGATTTGCGCCTATGCGAGCCCGCAGACGTGAGCACCCCGGGGCACCGGGCGCGGCACACCCGCTCGCGAAGGCCAACATCTTTGTAGTCGCCAGGCATCGGGTTGGTCGTGAAGAAGCGCTGCCAGTGGTTGCCGTCGTTGAGCTTGCGGAGGAGGATACGCTCCCATTCCTGGCACCTGAAGAGCGTGTGAGACATGTTCCCGTGGGGTCGACGCGTACATCTTGGCCTTCTCGATCTTCTGCCCAGCATCGCGGCAGAGCCGGTAATGAACCTCGGCGAGGATTGCATTCGACGCACCCGACTTGTTGTCTTCGCCATGAATCAGTGCCATTTCGAGGTCCTATTGCATTGGAAAGCGGCATAAGTCATGGAGGTTGACTCTGAGCGCGCGACGACTGTCGTCGCTTCCCGTCCACTCAATCGCCGCCACGGCTACAGATAGTGTGCGCGTGGAGGGATGATGTGGACAGGGCGCGAAAGGCAACGCTGGGTACGTACCGAGCGAGAGACCGGCGGGATCTTGAGGACCGCGCCAAAAACGCGGAGAAAGTTGCATGCTTGTGCTACCTCTACCATGGACCGCAGGATCTCGAGCGGACCAAGGTGCTCAGGAAGGACTTCATGCTTGATGGGCAATCGCGGAGGCGTGGAGCTGGGAGCGTTTGCATTGAAATTCTTGTAGTCGATCTCCTGCTCGCTTCCATCGTCCGAGCCACTCCCGCTGTCCCTCTCCTTCTCATCGTTGGAAGTGCTAACGCTGCCGCTGTGGTACCCATCGTCGTCTGAAGCCTTATCATCCATAGATGTGTCTTGATCGGGTGGAGGTCCCGGCAGGGCGTCCGCACGGGCGTCCGACGGACGCACCGCCACCGACGGGGACAATCCTCCTGCGGTGGTGGGCACCATCTATTTTTATTGTCCTTGCACTATATAATTTCGCCCTCCAAATTTTATTTGCGGCTCTTCGACATTCACTTGGGCTTTGTATCTGCCCACCCGCAGGTCGCTTCGCGTGCCCCGGGGCACGACGACGCACGCCATAACGGCTGCCGAGCCCCGCCCGGCGGCTCTCGCTGCCCCAAGGACGCATGAGCCGCTGTAGGTCCGCTCGGAGCCAAGGCAGCGCAGCACAACATACCGGCCCTGGCGCTGCTATGCTAGTCACGATAATACCCGCTGTCATCCGTTGCTGTGTCTCTAGTTCAACCAGTATCTGGGCGATTGGGCTGGTCGTTCACACCAGTCTGCGATGCATGCGACCCTTCATCGCAACCTGCGCGGAACAACGCGACACAGCAATGCAAAGGCAAATACAGTCGCTTATCCCAGCTGTACCTTGTCTTTGCGATCGACGCCTTCGAAGATGGTGCGCTTGCCTCGTGGAAACTCGCCGTTGAGCGTGGCGGAAGTCTGGTTGCCACTGAGCCCTGCGGGGGACGGCAAAGGCTACCTTGTCGACGTCGTAGTGATCGAACTTGACGCGCGATTCGTACGTCTTGGAGCCTTCCTCGCTCATCGTGCTGCTCATCATCTTGTTGAAGTACCCATACGGCGTGCTCTCGAACGTGCCAGCGGCCCAGAGCTTCGTGTCGAGGTTGTCAGCGCGGCCAAGGACTGTACCGGGAACCCGCGCTGCATCCATCGAGTCGGTGGTGATGTGCCGGCCCTCGTTCGCGATCGCTTCCTACGCCCGCTGAGCGCCGGTAGAGACCACGACGCACCTCGCTTTCGCGGTTCTTGAGCACGCGCAGACTCGGGTCATCGACGCGCGCAACCTGTTTGATGTACGTGTGATCGTGCAGCGGGTCGTAGTCGCTCTCAATGATAATATCGCGGAAAAGACACCCCTTCTTGTTGGCAGCGTCGAGGAAGCGCTGGTATGCTTCCTGCTTGTGTTGGTTGAGCTGCTTGGCGTCCTGCAGCAGCAGCTAGTGAGAGCCATCGCAGGAGCGGCGCCGACCATAGCGCGGACTTTGTCATTGATCGGGTGGTTGAGGCGGTTGTACACCTTCTCCGTCCACTCGTCGTACAGTCGCTGCTTCTGCCGCTTCTCCGACTCCTCCTTGAGCACGAGCCGCTCCTCGAGCTCCGCCGCTAGCGCCTTGCCCTCCTACACACCGCTTGGCCCTGCGGCACCCCCACGCACGGACGTCGATTTCGTTCTGCAGGCGCAGGTACTTGGCGTCGCGCCGGTTGCGCTCTTTGGCGAGATTCTCCGAGATGCTGTGTGCCAGTTTCTTCTGGAGCTCCTCCTGCTCCTTCTGGTATATTTCGTGCTTCATCTGCAGCCGCTTCTGGCACCGATGAGGCCCGTCCGTGCCGCGCGACGTACTTGCCGTGTCGCGGTCGAGAGGTCCGACGTGTTGGCCGATCCCAGGCCGCTGTGCTGCTACAGAGAAACCTGTGAAGCCACTCACTCGCGCAGCTTCCTACGTGGGGCGACTTGGTCACGGACCGCGTCGTGGGGCTGCGTGTACCGTTAGCCTCGGCAGGGCCGAGGGCGGTACCTGCGGCTGTTGCTGAGCGCCTGCTGCTGGAGGTCTTCGAACGCCTCCTTGTTGTACACCCGGATGCTCATATCGAATGCGCAAGTGCCAAGAATAGCACCGAGACCAACGCCGTAACCAATGCCACCGAGACGCCCCAACAACCTCCGACGACGCCAGAACGCAAAGACTCAACGACATTAACACATTTCGCACTTAAGGACGCGCGCGACGATGATCGTGATGTCGTCGGGCATGCCGCCGCCCCACATCTTGTCGTTCTCCTTGGCAAGGCGAGCAAAGGGCGAGTCGATCGTCCGGTCCAACGACAGGTCGTACGCGCGCTTGACAAGCTTCTTGGTCATGGCCTCAACTACCGACCCTCTCAGCCGCCACCGAGTCTTTAGTTGGTACCTTCGGGCTCGGACGCCACAATCTCCAGCAGCTGCTCCTCGTTCTACCGAGCTCCGTCACCGGCTGCCAACCCAGCGCCACGTACAACGTTGTCAAAGAGACCGTCTGTGGCGAGGACAATCAGGTCACCCTCCATGACAGGCACTCGCAAGTTCACAGCTTCGGCCGGCGTCTCAAAGAGGGGCCCCGATCCCGCAGGCATATCGGGTCCAGGCTCGAAGTACCCGAGCTGGCTGCGGTCAGAAGCTGTGTTGGGCAGACGACGTACCTGGAACGGGCAGTTGAAGTAGTGTAGCTGCTGCGGCGACCGGTACGAGACATGCGCGCCTTTGCGGCGTCCCGCTGGCGTCAAGTCCGTGTCGCGGTTCTCGAGCTTGCGCATAAGCGAGCCGTCAAGCGTGCCCCGCATCTCGGCTGACTTGAGGTCCGATTTCTAAAGGCCCGTGGGCGGTGGAAGCGCGGCGGGCGGTACCTTGTCGCGTATGATGAGGAAACCTACGCAAAGCGCTGTCACGCGTGCCAAGTTGGGCGCACGCTGTACCAGAGTCGCCGAGGTTCACGGCGTACAGCTCGCACTGGTTTGGATCGAGACTAACGACGCACGCGGTAGCGCTGCCCACGATCGAGTGCTACCCGGGGGCGTGAGATGGAAGAAGGCTGAGCTACCTACTTGGTTGACGCTGTGCCAAGCGGCGTTGAGGACTTCGGAAGGGTTGATGAGCGGGTCCTTCGTCTCGGAGACGCGCGCCGCGGCTTGCGCGGCCTTCATGAGCTCCCGCGAGTACTAACACGCGGTGTCAGAGTGGGCGGGAAGTGGGCCAGACCTTGCCCGCGCTGATACCCTGCTCGAACCAAGACCCGACGCCGTCCGCAACCCCAAAGCACAGCACGTCAGAGGGCTTGGTGGGGGCCGGCGACGCGGAAGTGCCAAGAAAGTAGGCATCCTCGCCGCCCGTCGCAACTTTCTGTGGGTGAGGAATGGACAAGGCGAAGGCGTGCAGGTAGAACTGCGTGCACGGCGTGGGCTTGCCGCTACGAGGGAGGTTGGCAATGTGGGCTCGTGCCGAAGCGTACATGGCACTGCTGGCGACGGACGTGTTCTTCGGCAGGCCCTTGCGAGGGAGAATCAAGTGGATGTAATCGGACTTGGCACTAGTGCCAACGACGTGGACGAGGCTGGAGATCCTGAGCAAACCTGTGGGTTTCGCCATCTGATTGAGAGTCCGTCTTCGAAATAAGCGCCGCAATGTCTATGACACAATCGGGTCACCGCATCTTGCTGGGAACGAAAGTACCTGTAAGGGAAATGATGCCCAGCAGACTGTCGCCGGAAATAACGGGTAGTTCGCTTCGGCCTGACAGCGTCATCACTGCGCGGCACTGCGAAGATGCATATGAGTCCACGGCTAGTACGAGTTGAGGGCACGTACGACGGGAAGGGGGTCGTCGGGCGTGACATGGATGATGTCTTTCGTCGGCATTGCAGCGTCTTTGACCTGCCGCGGATGTGAAGAAAGCCAAGGTATGATTGCCTACCGGAAGGTCCTTCCAGGATGGACCTTGCTTGGCAATGCTCGATATTATGTTGTTTTGCGTCAGGAGACCGACGACTTTCTTCTCTTCGTCGACGACGATCAGCGTCGACGAATTGGCATACGCCGCCATTTTCTCAACGGCTGTGAGCAGCGTCGCGTTCTTGGTGATGATGCTTGTCGCCTGGTTACGCGAGTTCACTGCAACTTTAAGCAAATCAGAGGCCGACATCGTGCCGTAGCTTCGATTCCATGCGTGCAGCGGCGCTAGACGCCGACCGAGCACCGACGTCCATCGCAGCATTGCCCGTTGCGAGAGCCAAGGATTTGTGTGATGCTTGGATTTTAACCAATGGCATCTGGCGCCCGCTGGATTGGGCCACGGGATTGGTCGAAACGCAGCAGTCTTTTGGCTACTACCGCGACATAGACGGTGGCGAGCCGCGGCGCAGGACACCCGCCGCTAGAATCCAGCACAACCGCGTGTAACCTGTCCACCGTCAAAGCACCTCGAAGGTTACTGGCGCTGCTGCCAAGGGGAGTGCGGCGGAAGGCCCATGTGAGGCAACGACACAGCTAACGATCGCAAAACAGATCAGCCATTTGGGCGTGGATACGAGCGGATGTCAGCCATAAGAATGGGCAGCTGCCATGAATACGCGAACGAAACTGTGCCTGCGAGACGCGGCACAAGGCTCTTGGGTGCCTTTTGTGAGCGGTGGCTCTTGAGTTCGACTTCTGGGGTTCTTTCGCACAAAATGCCATCCCGAATGACAAACTCGTCGATTTCAAGTGCCCGAGGCTGCAGCGGTGTGTACTGCAATGTATCGGAACTGCGCCTCTGTTGGGGAATGCATGGTAAATGCTTAGTGCCTTACGGCTTTACGCTCTCTTCCGAATCTCAAATTGGTTCGGAATCATGGGGTCATTGATCCCCTCTATATTCAGCGTCATTGCTCACATCCTGTAGTTAGCATCTTTAACTCACTCAAGGCGGATGTGGACAAAGACACAAGACAGATTGACACAAAACAGATTCAAGCCCCTAAGCTAAGTTCTACGCGTCCGTCACATCAAGCACGTGATCATAAAATTTGGTTTCGTCAGCGTCGAAGTCGAACTGCCCCACAATGTTTTTGCCCTCGAGGAGGGACGGAAGCCAATACTTGTCGTCGGCCCACATGGATGCATACGGAATTGCATCGTACGTGAACCACTGCGGCTTCATCTCGTCGGACTCGCTCGGGACACCGCTGTAAGAGCGCACTTGAAACACGTGCACATGCTAGGGACCACATTAGAGCACATGGAAATTCGGGGGCCGTACCATAACTTCGGGTTTGCCAGTGAACGTGAACACCAGTGTGCCCTTTTCCTCCATGTCCGAGCCGAGGACCGTAACGAGCGCTTCTTCGTTCATCTCGCGGGCGGCTGCGTCGGAGACTGTGGCGTCCGTGGGCTCAACCTTTCCGCCAAAGCCATTCCATTTCCCAGCTCCGAAACCACGTTTCTTCATGCCGAGAAGAACCTCCTTGGTTCCGTTGTTGTCCCTCAACAAGAAGGCGAGGGTATAGTGTTTGACCTTGGGGGCCTTAAAGAGTGTGTCGGCAACGCGGCGCGCGGCGGCCATGATACTTGAAATCGACTAATGAAAAAGATAGAGTACCGTAGAGGCTGAGGACTGCGTATCATACAAAGCTCAAGCTATGGTCTCTGCCACAAGGACGACCACACAATGGTTTGCGACATGGAAAGTGGAAGAGGCAAAGCGCTGAAAATGATTGTCAAGAGTCTTTCAGTGTTTGCGGTTGCCATGCGTTCGGCCAGGTTTCTGCACGAAGTGTTCATGAAAATATAAGTGAGTGATCCATATTGCATCCAACAAGATCCAACATAATAACAGAACATTGCATGATGTGCTGGTCACAAGTTGGATGACCTCAAAGGGCACTGGAGTACAAAAGACTGGACTGCTCAGCACAAAGTTGCCTTGTGCCTGCAATGGTAATGTAATTGCCGTTGTCGCGTTATCTTGATTGAATATTTGCACCTTTATTCGAATACGAGTATGCAACATACACCAACAAACTACGGAGTGCTACGTAGTGGTCGTTGATTCGAATGCCTTCAGTCGTTTCTGACATACAGAGAAGCGACCACAACACCTTTTTGACCATTAATGAGACGTTGCGAGGACCTACATTCGTAAAAATGTACAAAATTTTGCAACATTGTCGCACCCGAACAATGTGATCGCTTCCTCGTACAAGGAGAGTCAAATTGAATCTGCCGTAGCAACATGGCAGCGGCGCGCGTCAAGGAGACCTTACAAAGTGCCACGAGTGTTAAGGAGTACACTCTTGCGTTCGTCCTCCGGAATAATGAAGACGGGGCTCAAATTCTACTCGGCACTAAAAAGCGCGGATTCGGGCTGGGCAAACTCATTGGGTTTGGTGGGAAAATCGAACCATCAGATGCTTCGGTGGCGGACGCTGCTGCTCGAGAGCTCATGGAAGAGGCTAACATCGTCGTCCGTGGATCGGACATGCAGCCGGTGGGCTCTCTAGTCTACACATTCGAGAATCAGCCCCAAGTTATGGTAAGCATGAGGCGCGGCACACGTGGACTTAATGGATTGCTATAGCACATGCATGTCTTTGTTGCGACTGCATTTGAGGGCGAGCCGGCCGAGTCGGATGAGATGCGTCCCGAGTGGTTCCAATGCGACGCGATCCCATACGATGACATGTGGGCTGACGAGCGCTTCTGGCTACCGGCCCTCCTCGAAGGCAAGACCGTGGTGGGCCAATTTGACTTTGCTCAAGATGAAGTCACCATTGTGGCTTCCAAGTTCGATATCGCGTGAGATGTAGAGAAAGCCAAACGTTTCATAGAAGATAAGGCAGTGCTTCATTTGGCTAACATCCGCCTTGGTGCAAATCTTCGTTCTCATGCACAGCACACCACCCATCTAGGATGAGTTCAAGGTTGCGCGACCGTGCCATGTTTGCGAGTACCATCAACTGCAACACAAACAGTAAGCGTGCGGAAGACGGCCTTGGATAAAGCCGCTTCGTTCGCACGAAGCGCGAACACGCTTGTGAAGCACCCTGGCGAGTCCAGTGCCTCGGTCGCCTCAACGCGGCTAGCAGGTAAGCTCGGTTCGTCTATGCATGCGTGGCCGTTGCGAACAGCGCACTCACGTGCTAGGAGCGTGC
>JNBR01002035.1:0-36827 GCA_002081595.1 Achlya hypogyna | reverse complement strand
ACCAACGCCGTCAAGTGCTAAGG
Source organism: Achlya hypogyna (assembly GCA_002081595.1). NCBI lineage: Eukaryota > Oomycota > Saprolegniomycetes > Saprolegniales > Achlyaceae > Achlya > Achlya hypogyna. The sequence continues at coordinate 36,804 of JNBR01002035.1, read as the reverse complement.
TAGCGCATGCATGGCGACCACATGACAGAAGTTCACCATCAAATATTTGTGAATAACGTTAAGCGGGGTTTTAATCTGACGAAACCAATAAATGTTCACATCATCTCGTTGTTTAGTGCAGTGGGTGGTTTTTTGTCAAATTGGAGTAAGCTAAAACTGTAATTGACATAAATAAAACTTTAAGATGTGGGAACTTTGTAGAACCCTATGTACCACGCACGACAATTTGTAGTGCTAAACGTGCCATGTGGAGCTTAACATGACTGCCAATGTCTTTTAGTGCGCGAGTATTGTTATGGAAAGACGAAGCAGATCGAAAAATTCAATCCAAAGACTCGTACGGCAATCGATTGCGGAGAACTGGTCGTGCCGCAATACCTGTACGGAGGGATGCATGCGCATCACTCCTGCAGTCCCTCTCGCGATCACGGTCACGTCGTCGCCGTGACGTCATGCTTCCAACCACAGTCACTCCTTCGCTACTGTTCCAGCCCGCGGTTTTATGTTCGCGCGCTCCTTATGCCGGACTAAGATCAGTCCCTTTGCGTTTCAGCCGATTGAAGATTCCCGACGGGATTGCGTTCCAAGGCGCACTCCGTGAACACTGCAATGTGTTGTGCGCCGACTGTCCGAAACTGAGATGGTCCAAAACAACGCCGTCGTTTAACGTCACCCAATCGCTGTTGTCAAGTATAAAAATGCAATTGATTCGAAGGCCCAACTCACTTCAGTAGCAATGCAAACTACTAGTGTTTGTCTACAGGGTCGGCACAGGTATGAACTCGATGACCATGAAAGCCGTTCCCTAAAGTTGGGCGAGAAAATACATTCGTACTCTGCAGCGGCTCCTTGTTGGCGACGTGTCGCAGTCGGTGCGTTTTACATAATATGTCGTGTTTATGGTGCCAAGTCATAGGCAAAACACGTTATACCAGCGTTAAACAACAACTTCAACGTCAAATGCTGCGATATGGCGCGTCTGGGGCCGTCACATGCACCCGGGAGGTCATGTCAACATCACCAAGCGGGTCGCGCACGGTGCCAACCATTCCACAATCTTCCGCGACGCGCCATGGCACATTCTCCCACCGCAGTCACGCCAACGACGGCCTGTGGCAACTACATTAACTCGGCCACTCTCGACATCCACGATTCGTCCGAGGAGGACTCAGTCGACAGCGAGGCCCTCGCGCCCGGCGACCGCATCGGCGTATTGTCGCGGCCAGCTCTCGTGCTGTACTTCCAGTCCATCGTCTCGACCTTCATGCAGAACGTCCTACCGCCCCTCAAGCTTTACGTCTTCATGGCGTACCTCCACAGCTCCAGCGAAAACTACAACCAGTTGCTTGCGCTCGAGAATCTGGCGTGGACGTGCCGCGTCTTCTTCGCCGTGCTATCCGACTTTGTGCCTGTGTTTGGCCGCCGCCGCCAGTTTTGGCTCTGCCTCGGCTGGGTCCTGACGTGCGTGAGCCTCGCCGTCATGGGCTTTTCCAAGTTCGGTGCGCCATTCTGTGACCCCGAGGAGTACCCGAAGTGCTGGAACCCCATGGGCAAGACCCCAAAGGAAGCATACGACCCCACTGCGCCAAGCCGTGTCGCTTGGTATCGTGCGCCGACATTCTTTGCAACGTTCGGTGTGGTCCTTGTCGCGGCCAACGTCGATGGGCTCATGGTCGAGTACGCGCAAAAAGAGCCGATTGCAACCCGTGGCCAGATCCAGGCCATCGTGTATGCGCTTACGGGCACTGGTGGCCTCATGGCGCGCTTCTTCTTCCAGATCCTTTTGAACGGCAAGCGATACGGTGGCAACTACGACTTCTCTGTCGGCGCCAGTGTGCCGTATTTGTTGAGTCTCGGCATGTGCGTTGCCGCACTCGCTGTCGCGCTGGCCTTTTTGCGCGACACCCCGCGACCCTTCGTGCCTTTTGGCGCCTGGTGCTCGGGGCTCTGGGCACTGCTGCAGAATCGCGCCGTGTTTCAGCTCTTGGCCTTCCGCTTCTTCTACTACCTCTTCAACAACGTCTACGGTAACCCAATTGTTGCCTTCCAGGTGCCCCCCGTGCGCTGGGTGACCAACCTTGACCTGGGCTGGATTAACATTACACCGCGCCTTCTCTTTGTGCCTGCGACCGCGTACGTTGGGCGCAACGGTCTGCAATGGAACTGGCGCACCGTTGCCGTCAGCGCCACTGCCCTCAACATCGCTCTCACGGCATTTGCAACCTTCTTCGTCATTTACGATGTGTGTCGCAACGCGTGGTTTTACACGGCTGTGATGGTGCTTACGGGCATTCCCGTCGCCATCAACTACATCATACAAGGCTTTGTCATGGTGGAGTTTGCGGGTGTCGGATACGAAGCCGTGATTGCTGGCCTCTGGGCGACGCTCAAGGACATAAACGTGCCCATCGCACTCAAGTGGCACAACTTTGTGACAGACCAGTTCCCTGTCAAGAGCATGCTGCTCCTCGACGACGACCACACGCGCAACCAGGTTGCGGCCACCCACGGAATCTCGTTCGCCATCCAAGTCGTCGGCCTGGCCTGGTTCGTGCTTGTCCCTGGTCAGAAACTCGCGATGCGAGCGCTCAAGCAGATGAGCCCTTCACGCCTGGGAGGTGCCCTTATTATCGTTGGATACCTTGCCCAGATCATCTTTTCATGGCAACAAAATATTGACGCTTACACGCCCTGAGTGGGGTTAATCCTATTATGTACTAATATAAGTCTTGCCTGGTGACCATGTAAAACAGGTCTTCCACTCCTGGCCAAAATCTGGTAGCTATCGCCTCTGTACAATGACATTCTGGCAGAATCTATTTCGCATCAATTAAACACCGCTTGATAAAGAAGTGGATTGATGATCTGTGGTTTAATATTCCCGCTTCCAGACGCTTGCCAAGCTAGTCCGCAGACGGATGCATTATGCGCTCGCTGTGCGCCATTCGCATGCGATATACCTGTGATCTATAACGTCATTGCGGAAGGCGACAATTGTGTGATGGTGGTATCACAAAGGGATCCCTTTGTGATATAGGTAACTCCTCTAAGACGTGAATGCTGTGTGCCTCAAACATTCATAACTTGTGACTTTTATGTCGAATAGTCTATAGGATGAACTGCATCTCATGACGACTATAATCGCTGGTGGAGCCTGCATGATGCTCTGAATTTTGTGGTCAATAACGGCATCTGGACCTATGATGACTACAATGAATCGCACATCGAAATGTGTGGGTCTCATAATAAATTGTGGTGTATGAAGTTAATAATTCACGAGGCTCTGTTCGAGCAAGAATACGATGAGCCCAAAGTAAGCGATAACCACGACGAGGCTGGCAATTCGCGAGAAATCGTTTTGTCGGAGCAGGTGAAGCGTTGGAAGCCGGTGGGTTGGAAGGAAGACGACGAAGACAACACCCACAAGTTGAATGGCGAGACAGATGGCCTGAGTCGCTGCGACTTGGTTGCGTGTGTGGCGATCGTCCTTAAGTGCGAGATTTGCAGGGAACGAATCCATCATGAATTGCTTCCAGCGCGCTGCCACGGGTAGCGAAAGGTCCTTCATGGTGCCATAAAGGGCAGCGATCGTGGCTTCATGACCCATACCTGCAATTTCGACCATGACCCAGCCAGGCATGAGTGTCGTCACAGCCAAGGCAATGGCCGTCAGTGCCGTCCCCACGTAGTAAAAGTACGTGTTTCGACAGACGTCGTAAATGACGAAGAACGTCACAAACGTCGTAATGAGGATGCTCGCGACGGATGCCACACCAACGCAGAAGCGCCAGTTCCAGTGCAGCCCACGGCGCATGATCTGGATAAGCGTGGGAACATAGAGGATGCGGCCCATTACATTGGACCAACCGACCGACACGCCAGTGACCCATGTGATGTACGGAGTGCCCGCGGCGCTTTGGAAAATAGAGTAGAGCACTCGAAATGCGAAGAGCTGGTACACAGCGCGGTTCTGCAGCGTCAACCAAAGCTTCTTCGTCCATTCCTGCAAGCTCTTGATGTGGTTGAGGGTGTCACGGAAGCAGCAAACGGCGAGCACGAGCGCGATGGCTCCAAGGGCAAACCCGATAATGTAGGCAACATTTGGGCCTGCGGAGTAGTCGTACGTGCCACCGTACCTTGGAGCGTTGAGCCCAAAGAGTCCAAAGAAACGCGCATACAAGATACCGAGTCCAGATATAAAGTATGTGAAGGCCTGCAGCCTGCCGCGGGTAGCCAGCGGCTCTCGCTGGCAGTACTCCACCATGACACCGTCGACCGTCGCTTGCACCATTGCGACGCCCAGGTGAACAAAAAACGTGGGTGTGCGGTACCATGCGACCTGGTTGGGTGCGTCGAGGTTGTAGGCCGTCCGTGTTGTGTTGGCTTTGGGATTGAGGCAGGTGGGGTAAACTTGCGGGTCGCAGTACGGGTCACCCACCGACGTGAATGCCATTGGTCCAACACTGGCCAAGGCAATAACCCAACCAAGCACGAGCCAGAACTTGCGCCGGTAGCCAAAGACCGTGACGGAATCGGAAAGCATTGCAAAGAGAATACGAGGCACCCATCCTAGCCATTGCAGCCACGTGAACTGCTGCACAAGGTGCGGGGACCCGTGCAAGTAGACAGCAAAGAGGAATGTGTTCATGGGCGGAAGTGCCCACTGGAGGAAGCTCGCCGCGATGCCTTGGATATAAAACACGATTGCGTCCCGCGAGTTAAGGGCAAGAGCACCACCGGGGGCGAGGGCCGTTGATGGATCATGGGCGAGATCTTCGATGACAGAGAAGTCGATATCACTCGAGTCTGTCGGGGGATCTTTGCACTCGGTGCTGGATAAGTTGTTGGCCATGAGTCGATTTTAGTTCTGAGGAGCGATAGTACTAGCGATATTTTGGTAAACGCGCGCAACGAGGGCGCCAACGCGTCCAAAAGTAACTCAGAGCGTGCCACAGTTTATGGTGGGCAATCAAGTACATAATCTGGTCCTCATGCTAACCTCGTATGTTTAAACATTTGACTGGAATCGCCTGTTAATAATCCAAGAAAGGTTATGAAGACCGATACATTACTACTTTCAATTACGCTCAAAAGGCGCGCACTGGGAATAACAGGTACGAGTGATGTTTGGTTTGGGTCTTTGTGGCGGTACGTGTTGGGCAAAAAATCAGTCGTAACCATGAGTAGAAAACTTTAACGCCATCGGACTAAAATACGTTAAACAAAAAAAGACCGGAATGTTTTAACTTGACCACAAAAAAAGGTAAGGCAATGAATGCATCGTGTATATTTCCATTCACGTTTACGCAATAATTTTCTGTTCGTTTTGAATCAAAATGCCCTATTGCACACCTCCAGTCATCACGGAGGCTGAAATGTTCATCACATCAATTCACATCAATCGTGAGACAGAGAATTTGGTGGGACTTCCAGTAGGTGGATCACAACTGAGCTCAGGCGTTTCACAGAATAGCTGTTCCCAATAGTTTGCTAGTTAAAATGGTCTTCGATTGTACTGGCATCCTTGAAAGAATTGGTTCGATCTTGTATTTGAGATTTTATGAACACAACAGAAAGATGCACTGGGTTATATTATCTTAATAGATTAACAAACGAGTGCCCCATGCTACAAATAATCTTAGATGTCGTACGATTGATGGACACAAAAGCGTACTCGCAAAGCATGATTCATAAGCAACAAAAGTAAACAACATCACTTCGAAATTGCGGTATCGCACATGTCTTTTGCACATTGGTCATCGCACCCCCTGTGGTACAAATAAACACTCACATTTTGTTCCGAGCCATGTCCTCGGCTAGACTTGTGCCACGTTTATAGCGTTTATCGACCAGCATTCCGATAAATGAATTTCGAAAGCGCGTTTTCGCGTCTCAAATGGTTTGTCCGATTTTGTCACAACAGCGTGGCTTACGGTTCAATGCGGTCACGAGTACACTTCATTTGAAGCTCCGAACTCCGAATTAGATTTGCCCGCTGAAGTTACGCTGTGCAATCCAGTTAATTAACTGCCAACGAGGTCGACTTTTCAGAGCTTCATTATCCATCCGATACAAACATACAATTAACGTACAACGGTTAAATAGAGTTTAACGGACGCTAATTGTGCACAGATCACTAAAGTTGCTTGGAAAGATGGACAATCTGCTGTTAGGCGTCTACTGCACTTGATAACTGAAGTGCGCTTTGGTCCCAAACTCATCGCTTCGAATCGCCTCAACAGACGGTCGATCGTGAACAGCAATGCGCCGAGTCCTCAAACGCAACGACACGATGCTTTTCGTGCCTGGGTGCAGCCCCAGGCTCGAATCATTAGAGTGGAGGCGGAACAGCTCTAGCGGCTGCGATGCTACGGCTAATAACTTTGCACTCGCTTCACGCTGTAAACCACTGTCAGCGTCGACCTCGGCAGCGCGACGGCAGTGCGTAGTATGGCTCGAACAACGGACATAGCTTTACGAAGCCCAGGCGCCTGTGTCGTGCTTGATCAGCGCCACGCAATCACCTCCATCTTGTATTGGTTATCGTCCACAATCAAGCATACGAGTACAGAACATACAACTGACAAGCCTCGATCGTGAGCCAGAGGAATGCCACTGCGAGAAGTTTTGGAGCGGCGCGTCCGCGGCACAGGTATCAGCCCATGATTCAAAGCCCGCATTCATCGTGCAGATTCAAGGCGCGGCGACTGGGTGGTCTCTGATCAAGTACTTGGCCATCGCCGAGGCTTCGCGATAACCTATTCGACGCACGCCCGAGCAGGACACAGCGCTGATGACACGATCTTCTGGGGCTTCGATGAGCTTCGTAGCGTGTTATTCGGAACCATCCGGACACTCATTCGGGTATGAAGCGCCACGGGGTCGGCCGCCGATGGCTTTCGATGTACGTGCCGGCGGCGGCAGCGCCGGATGACGTGGCCATGAGCAAGCTGCAGGAGCTCTTGTTCCATGCGTCCAAGGTCGTCGTGCTCACAGGAGCTGGCATTTCGACGGAGAGTGGCATCCCCGACTACCGCTCCAAGGACGTCGGCCTCTACGCGCGATCCAATCACAAGCCCATTGAGCACAAGGAGTTTATGGGTAGCGAGGCCGTACGCTTATCGACGTACATCGCGGTGCCCCCACGGCTGGCGTAGGTACGGCAGCGGTACTGGGCGCGCAACTTCATGGCGCGGCACAAATGGGGCCGGACGCAACCCAATATCAACCACGCGCTCCTTGCCCAGTGGCAGCGTGAGGCCACGTACGCCCATGACGCGCGCGATCCTTCGATCTCAGCGCTCCGCTTGTAGAGGCGACGTCGTGCTCGTGACGCAAAATGTGGACCGCTTGCACCAGAAGGCCGGGAGCTCTGCCGTCATTGAGCTGCACGGATCGATGGACGAGGTGCGGTGCATGAACCCAGCATGCTCGGCGCCTCCGCTGCCCCGAGACGAGTTCCAGCACGTACTTCGTGCGCTGAACCCGGACTTCGAAGCCATGGTGCGCGCCGACAACGACACGCTGGCAAATGCGATGCAAGTGCGCCCTGACGCAGACATGTACCTCTCGCCGGTTCTCCTCGATGCAGGCATTGAAGCGCTCATGGCGACCACAGGAGATGGAGCGAGCCTTCCACGTGGCGCATTGCCCCAAGTGCCAGACGGGATTTTACAAGCCGAACGTGGTGTTCTTCGGCGACTCGGTCCCACGGCCGGTCGTCCAGCAGGTACGAGGCTTTTCTCACTATGAAAGCGCTCTCATGATGGCGATCCGTAGATCTACCACGATGTCGAGACGGCGGATGCGCTGCTTGTGCTCGGGTCGTCTCTGCATGTGTTTTCCGGCTACCGGTTCCTCCTGCGAGCACAGGAGATGCATGTGCCGATTGGGATCGTCAATATCGGCCCGACGCGGGGCGACGCGCTCGCGACCGTGAAAGTGAACGCCAAATGCAGTGATGTGCTCAGTAACCTGCACTTGGTCTAGAGATCTTCGTAATGCAAATTACCCAATGTTGCATCTTCCATTAGTCGACTCGACCAAGCAACTTCGTGTTTACTTGGTAAGCTCGGGGAAGAGCATCTTGCGGATTGTCGGCTTCTCGTCGTAGTTGACCTGCATCAAGCGCCTGAAACAGTAGGGAGTGAGAATGCAACCAGGGAGAGGTTCGCAGTACGTGTCAAGGGTGTTGTCGCAGACAATCTTGCCCTTGTGGGCAACGAGGGTGACACCGCCAGAGCTGTGGGCGGAGAGCATCTGCTTTTCGTCTTTGCAGACCGTAAGCTTCGTGTGCATGTCAATGCCAGCCTCCTGCTTCATGATGGCCGCATAGTTGGCCTGAATTTCCGGAATCAGAGCTTCGATCGTATGCACATCCTTGCTGCGCACGACAAGCATGACCTCAGTCTCATGAAGCTTGATCAAGCCCTACGCACATTGACGTTAGTGGGCATTTCGCGTGATTTGAGTTTCTTGGGTGCCTACCTGGACAGCCAAGTCGCGAAGAATCGTGCGGTAGAAGCTCTCGTTCTGAGCAACCTCAGCGCAGCGGGCCTTGCCTTCCGTAATGAGCGACTGCAGGAGCTCCTCGCGGGCAATCATCTTCTTGCGACGCGACGCGCCAATTTCGGCCGACCGGGCACTACGAGCGATGATCATTGCCAGGTGAGGTACGACGCGGCATACATGCGCTTGTTGATCTCACGTTCCTTCTCCTTGCGAGCGTACTCTTCCTGGATCTTGACCTTGGCGTTGTGCACAAGCATTTGCTTCTCCAGGTTGAAATCGTGCTCCGTCTACCGCGCGCTGAGCCACTGTCGTCCCGCGCAGACTCATGCAGGAAAGTGTCTACCTTGATGCGGATCTCGTTGGCCTTCTCCTGCGCCTCCTGCAGGATGAAGTTCACCATCTGCTTGATCTGGCGGTCGGCATCGGACGTGTTCATGGCGGCCGCGGATCCTTCGTAAATGACTAGGACAAGAGGCTGCAAACGAGCCCCATACTCAAGCCCAGTCACTCCACCGCCCATAGAAAGCCCAAGTCAATTGAACACTTCAAACGCCTCCATCCGGATAACCTTTCCGAAAGGCTGAACACACGCAACCTTGTTCGCTCAGATAGCCGCAGGACGCGCACTGGGAGCTGGACACAAGAAGCTAATGGCCTCTTTGAAGGTGAAGGTACCATTTCTCAAGGCTTATGCGTCTGAAGGCTCTTGCAGGCAGTGATAGCGCGGCGAGAGGCATGGCTTGCCCACAGGGCCACCCACGATGTGCAACACATTGGGTGTTTTTAGTTTGGCTTAAAAGTGGTCATGGCCATATTTCTTCGTTGGTATTATTTCTCATACAAACACAAAGTTTAAAAGGAGGAAAAGGCAATGTAAAAATTCAGATCGGATTATTGCTATGAAGCGATTGGAGAACGCTGGTTTGTCACAAAATTATCGGATGGAGCTCACCGCGATAGTTTCAATGAACTCGAGAGCGATGTTCCGTGCCATTTCGAGCATTTTGGAGAGTAGAATTATGGGATGTATCTCTCCATGAGTCAGCAACAACGCGAAGCGTATGAGTCCCAACCTACTTTGGGTAAAATACTGGTCGGCGATAATTTGCGCCTTTTCGGATAATTATTGTATTTAGTGTAATATTTTCAACTGAATTACAAAGATAAAGTATAAATATCAAAGTGTTATCCGGATGCATTGGATTTCCCTCTATTGTAATTTGTATTGACGATTAGTTCTAGAATTATATCGAGTGCATACTGAACACCAGTCAACTTAAATCGTTCGAAAAATGCAAACCCCTTCGAACCCAATATTAGGTTTTACGGTCGCCATTTTCACCACAGAAAGCATCATGAGCATGGACGACGACATCAATAAGCTTCTTGAGCAAGGCCTCAATCCGTCCAAGGTAATCCATATGTATAGATGAACATGGCCTAATTGCCTGCTCCGTTTCTGGTAGTCTGGTGCCAATGAGTCGTCCCGTACTTCCAAGTCCAGCCGCGAGCGCCACTCTTCTCGCCGCGATCGCCGGTCGCGTTCGCGGTCCCGTGATCGCCGTTCGTCTCGCCGCGATCGCGACCGGTCTCGCGATCGTCACAGCAGCCGCCGATCCCGCCGTTCGCCGTCCCGTTCGCGTTCGCGCGATAGTCGCCGTCGCTCGCGCCGGTCAACCTCGCGATCTAAGTCCAAGGAGAAGGCACCGGTGGAGCCACCGCGCGCTCGTAGCACCTCGGCCGAGCGCATTGAGCGTGCCAAGCAGCGTGAGCTTATGGAGCTGACCCGTGACCACCGTACGATTTTCGTCGGCCAGTTGACGCAGAAGGTGCGCGAGAAGGACCTCGAAAAGTTCTTCGGCTCGCTCGGCAAGCTCGAGCACGTCTTGTTGATCCGCGACAAGTTTACGAACAAGTCCAAGGGTTTCGCTTACGTCGAGTTCTCCAACCTTGAAGACATCCCGAAGGTCCTCACCATGAACGGCCAAGTGCCTTCGTTCCAATCGTTCCCGATCATGATCAAGGCAAGCGAGGCCGAAAAGAACTTTGCTGCCAAGAAGGACGCCGTCTTCTCATCGGGCCCGACGACCAAGGCCAGTGCAAGTGGGTACTCGGGTAGCACTTCGTCGTCGAGCTACTCGAGCAGCGGCACGGTACGTCCTCTCGCCATTGTCGCCCAGGTCTCACGCAAGCTAGGGCCTGTCGCTTGCGGCGGCATCGCGCGTCTACTGCGGTAACCTCCACAACAACATCACGGAAGAAGACTTGAAAGCGGTCTTTAGCGCTTTTGGTGACGTCGTGAATGTCATCATCAACCGCGATGACATGGGACGTTCCAAAGGCTTTGGTTTCATCCAGTTTTCTTCGCCCGAAGAAGCCAATCTCGCCATGAACAAGGGCAATGGACTCGAACTTGCGGGGAACTTCATCAAGGTCGGCCCCGTGAAGGAGGGCGAAGGCGTCAGCAGCGGCAGCTCTTCGTACTACGGCCACCGCGACGCCCCGCCATCGTCGTTTAACAACAAGAGCTATGGCGGCGGCAACTGGAAGCTCGAGGATGAGGAAGGCACGGGTGGCATCGCGCTCAACTCGATCTCGCGCTCGCAGCTCATGGCCAAGCTCGCGGGTGGCACCGGCCTCATGGCCCCACCAGCGTCGACAATGCCGACCCCGCATCAGCTGCCGGTGGCACCGTCCGTTGTGAACGCTCAGAACCAGCGCGCCGCCGCGTCTGCCGCCGCCGACATCGAAGGCATCGACTCAATGTGCTTTGTCGTACGCAACATGTTCGACCTGCAGAAGGAGAAGCGCAGTGGCAATGCCGACTGGCACATTGAGATCCAGCAGGATGTCGAGGACGAATGCGCTCGGTAGGCCCCTGCGTCTTGCTCGAGGAAGCTCATGCTAAGCTTGTAGCTACGGCAAGGTGCTGCACAGCTATGTGGAGAAGACCAAGGAAGGCGGTCTTGTGTACATTTGCTTCGCAAGCCTCTCGGCGTCCCGCGAGGCTGCGCATTGTCTCCATGGGCGCTGGTTCAACTGCCGGCAGATCAGCGTGCGCTTCATGCCGCCGCAGGAGTACGCTGGCATGTTTCCCGAGGCGCGGGCTATGATCGCGGCTCATAAATAAGACGCAATCTATATGGACATGTATGTACGCCTTTACGCTTCGATGGCGCCTTCGGCGAGTGTGTTGACAGCAATGGAAAGCAGTGCGTCGATCTGGTCTTCGGAGAACCGCCCTGCGCAGTCCTCAACGATCAAGTGGATGTCTACGAGCTCGGTCGGGCAATGGTTGAGGAATTGGAGCTTCTCGGCATGCGTTAGTTCAAAGGCAGAGGCCTCGGTGAGGAAGGCTGAGATCTTGTCCTCTGTGAGGAGCTTGGCCGACGACTGGCCAAGGCACTTGAGCACTTTCGAGTCAACCCAGTTGCGCTCCGCATAGAGAACCGCTGTCGGGCCCTTGCGCTCCATGCGCGTCTTCTTGCGCTCCTCAAGGAGGCACATCACCTCGTAGTTGGTCAGCGGCCCTTCCGATACCTCGAGCACCTTCATCGTTCCAAGTTCTCTCCTCTGCCAATGGCATTCCCAGCCATGCCAAGGATGTATTTAAAAAAGCGTTATTTATTGCTTATTATTACAATGAGCCCCGGGGTACGCGATCTGCCAACCTGAAATCTGACATATGCCCCGGGGTGCAATCAAGATCTTGCACAATACAATGGATTTCACACAGCTACATACAATTATTAAGATATAATTGTACTTCTAATTTAAAACCTTCAAAAATGGATGTATTGACTTTCGTGGCGGCTTGTTTGGGGTCATAAAGCAACGAAGGAAGCAAGGAAGATGACGCTCCCGGTGATCCAGACGACGGAAGGGCCCGTGCGCGTTGCCATGGAACCCACGGAGGCCAAGACGATGGAACGCCGCCCACAGTGGGAGCCCTATGACTTCAATGGTGGTACTGTCCTCGCTGTCGCGGGCAAGGACTTCGTGGTCGTTGCCGGTGATACGCGCCTTAGCACGGGGTACTCGATCCTCTCGCGCGACGAGAGCAAGGTGCATGCGGTTGCCAACAACGTTCTCCTTGCAAGTCCTGGCAGCTTCAACGATGTGGTCCAGCTCCGTGGTGTGCTCAGCATCAACGCGCAGATGTACGAGCACAACAACGAGAAGTCGCCGTCTGTCGAGTCCATGGCCCAGCTGCTCTCCAACACGCTGTATTCGCGTCGCTTCTTCCCGTACTACTCGTTCTGCCTGTTGTGCGGTATTGACAAGTCCGGCAAGGGCGTCGTGTATGAGTACGATGCTGTCGGGTCCTACAAGGGTACTACACGCGGTGCTCAGGGCAGCGGTGGTCACTTGATGATCCCGCTCCTTGACAACCTCGTGACCCATGACAGCCGAAGCGATACCCTCCGTGAGTACACGATCGAAGATACCAAGGACATCATCAAGGACGCCTTCATCACAGCTGGAGAGCGCGATATCTACACAGGCGACAAGGTCGAACTCTTCGTCATTACGGCGCAAGGTACGACGCGCGAAGAGTTTTTGCTCAAGCAGGACTGAGCACCACGCATGTACCCGTATTGTAATCCAGTACTTGGTTTGCTCGGTCTACTATTCATGGACACTGCTCCGTACTTGCAGCGACGCCCATGCATGTACAACAGGATCAAATTTCGAGCACATAGCTATGCTCTACAAACTCGCTCTGCTGGCGGTGGCTCCAGCTCGACAGCAAATTGTTGCGCTGCCCAACCTCCAGCGCTCACGCGTGGTCGAGATGCAGTCCTGGCTTTGTGATGGCAAGGAATCCGTGGAGATTGATTGGAGGCGGGCCGAGAGCAAGCACGATATCCCGCAGTCGAATACCCGTCGGCGGAATGTCTCCATCAATGGCGGCGTCCGCTTCGTTAACAAGGCTACGTACGTGCTCGGCACAGAGGTAGTACAGGTGGCTTAGCACGTGCTCGATGAGGTCGCGATGTACGACGCCCACGCAAGGCTCCCGGGTCTCCGGGGTATACGCTTGTGTGCAGCCGTCCATGGCGGCAAGGACGGCGTCGACCGCGTCCGTCTCTAACAAGGCTCGGCATTCCTCTGCGTCGCTGTGCTGGACGGCCTTCAGCGCTGGCACCAAGAGCCACTCGAGTAGCACTGTGGCACGGCCAAAGTACCCCGCCAGCACGACGATCTCGACGGGCAGCATCAACATGTGGCGGCGCAGAGCCCGCAAAAAACTGTTGTCGGCGACGGTTTCGCCCCATACACAAGCGAACCAGGAGCGACCAAGGAATTTGCAAAGGAATCGTCCCCAAAGGCGCACATCGACCGGGTCTCGCAAACGAATCAGGAAGCGCGGGGCGCTCTGTGTGAGGCTTAAGATGACGGTGAGCGTTTCCAGGCAAAGCCGCTGCTCGGGCTCGCAGCGACAGACGCTCCAGAGCCACACAGGAGCCTCCATATCGGGCTCGAGAAACACGCGAAGTAGCTGGTCCAAAATACCATTGAACTCGGCCGCGGTCGCGACTTGGTACTTGGCGGAGAGCTTACGGCGGGTGGCGACCGCCTTGGCTTGTGTAGCATGGTACACGGCGGCCGTGGCAGCAACGACGCCCATCGTGGCCAGCACTGCGCCGTTGGCAAACGACTCGGCGCACAGCGGCAGGACGCCGAGCACGTTGGTACACGGGGCGGGCGTTGGATCATCGCCGTAGGTGAAGCGCACTCGTAGAGCGCGCGCGGCGGGCGTTGACCCGTCGAGCGGCGCGAGGGCGAATGCGATGGTCGCTGTATGCGGCGCGTGACGCCAGTTGGTCAGCGAGACATTAGTGAGCGCCCGCTGGAGCTGGCGCAGTGTGCCGCGGAAGGCCACGCGCGTGGGGCTCAGAGCAACGCCTCGAATCTCGAAGGTGACGCCGGAGCTGCCGTTGTCGCGAGCCAGACAGAGGGCGTCGAGGCGCGGGTCAAATGGGCAGTAGTGTCGCGCCACCGGAGACGCCAGGCCGTCCACCGTCACGGCTAGCTGCCCGCCGCTCGCGGGGCCCGCTAGCGAAGCGCGGTACACCGTACCGTTGTCGTCGTCGCCGAAGAGATCGAGGGTCACGGTGAAGAACGCGCTTTCACGGTACTTCGCCGCCGACGAGAATGCGTATGGCGGTGCGACCAGAACGATGGGCGTCGACGGTTTTGGCGGAGGCGCTGTTGCTGGGGCCGCGTCGACAAAGATGGCTATAGCCGCTCGCAGTGGCTGCAGCGTCGTTGCGTATTTAAACGGCAGCGATGCCGCTAGCGCGTACTCGATCGTAGCGTACGGGCGCTGCCGCTGGCGTATGTCGTATTTGTTGGCGAGAGGCATGTTGGCGTTGGTTTCTCCAGGCGCCGGGACGAATATGACACAGCAGTCGACGAGGACATCGCCCAGCGTCACATTGCGCACTGGAGCCGTGCATGTGGTGAGAACACCACGCGCCGGTAGCGCCAGCAACTTCACCGCGGCTGTGGGGTCGTTGCCGCCGACTTGATCAAGGCGTAACGTGGTGGCCGAGTCTTGGAGCACACGCCGCGAGACATTGAGTCCGAGCCCCAAGTGCGGAAGCGGTGCTGTCGCGCGAGCCGCCAGCGCCGAGAAGTTCATGCCACGAGCCGCAATGGCGAGGAAGAAGACTTCCATGTGCGCCGAGGCGTTGGGGGGCGGGTAGCGCGCTTGTGGGGGATGCCGGGCCCAGTCCACCGACGTTGCGTTCGGCACCATGGCCACCAGCGTAGCATTTTTCTTAGGGTGCAGCGCACTCAGCTTATCAAAGGCACGAGCAGCCAGCTCCTTGAGCTGCAGCAGACCATACCGTGTACCATTGCGACCAAAGGCGATGCCAGTGCCGTCCACATCGACCACCTTGTTGCCGTTGATTGCAAAGAAGAAGCCGCCGGACGCCGGTAGGAGCATCTCGAGGCGATCAGCGCCTTGTGTAAGCAACGAGAGCACCGCAGGACTCACCGTTGGCCCGGGCGTTGGCGTCACCAACACTCGTGGGAGGTACGCCGAGGGCCGCGTCACTTGTATCCGGGCGTTGTTGCCGACATAAAGCGTATACGCCCCGGTGGTGTTGGTGGTGTCGGCCTGCCCCGAGCTCCCCCCCATCGAATTGTACGCCGCACACGTGACCTGTGCGCCGGTGGCCGCGTCGACGTACGATACGAGAAAGTTGGTCGTCCACGACGCGCCTCCTTGGGGAATGATGGAAGCGAAGACATGCACGAGGGGCGGCGGCGTCTCGCGAGTTCCGACAGGCACTTGGCATGGGCCATCGACTTCGGTCATGGAGTAGAAACTTTGCTCGAAGCAAACGCGAGTTCCTCCCGTCGGTTGGAGCGAGTAAAATATTAGCACGAGCAACTGGCGGTCGCTGATCTCGAGCCGGAAGCCCGGGTTGGTGCAGTCGTCGAACGGCGACGCGATCGCAAACACGTTCATGTTGACGTTTAGCAGTGGCTTGTACACTCGCAGAACCAGCTCAAACGTCATGCCATTGACGACTGCAGTGCGATAAAAGGTGAGGGCCCTGGCGCGCCGGGTGGAGACGAGCTGGGGCTCCAGCGGGGATGCAGCGTTGCCGATATACACGCCATAGCGAGGCGCGAGGTGCTGAACGACAGGCGATGCCACGGCCAAGTCGCCAAAGGGGCAAGTGGTGATCTCCGAGGGAATGAACGACGACGACGAGGCGTTAAACGTGTACAAGCAAAGCAGACTGTCATTAGCCCGTTGTTGCAGATAGGATGACATGGGTGACACCATGGTTTTAGCTGGCGACGTTGCCGTCGGCAGCACTGGCGTCATCGCCTGGGAGATCACGTCGATCACTAGCAAAAACATTGACGGCCAACGCAACCGACCCGGCATTCTGAACTATACGTAAACTGGGTCTACGCAATGGTAGACGCACTGACTACCAGTAGAAGAGTAGAAGCCATCTTCCGAGTCGAAAATGGGACAAAGGCCCGGCGAGCGCCGTAAAACCGAACCAACACCCTTATCACGTAATACATACTTATGTATGAAGGTTTGTAGACTTATACAAACCTTTCAATTAACAGCCACTTGCCGCTAACACCGAAGGGCTTTGAGCTCTCAAAGCCACTGCCGTCGACGGATCTTGGCAGCATAGAGTTTGAGTCTCCGTGGATATGATGTGCGTGTGAGTCCCTCATGTGCGAGATACAGAAAGTAAATGTGGCCGGCCTTTCCGTGCATTCTCGAAACGGTTCCAGAAGTTAAAGGCGTTTCCTGTATTTTAGGCGGGAGATGGCGGTGACCGCGAGCGATGCGC
This sequence comes from Achlya hypogyna, assembly GCA_002081595.1. Classification (NCBI taxonomy): domain Eukaryota; phylum Oomycota; class Saprolegniomycetes; order Saprolegniales; family Achlyaceae; genus Achlya; species Achlya hypogyna. The sequence continues at coordinate 19,951 of JNBR01002035.1, read as the reverse complement.
CGATGCTCGCGCTCTTCGTCCTTAGCTGGTATATGCCGCCTGTGCTCTTTCTCTACGTACGGCACGCGCGCCATGTGTGCATCAAGTACCGACTGCCGCGTCGCACGGCGGTGCCGATGCTGCTCTTTATGGTTTACTCCATTTTGAACCCAACAATATGCGTCTTCGGGAAGGAGTGGCCAAGCCTCGGCAAGTACATCATCAATTTCTTCCTGCTCCCTGTTGCCTTGTACGGGATATGAGGTCATTTGCCATCACCTCAAACGTGCTAGGGTTTTCTTTATCATCACCGAGGCTATGATTGTCGTGCTGTTTCAAATCACGGAGCTGCTGATGCTGCCGCAGTCCAGCACACCGCATAAAGTCCGGCGTCTTATCTTGTACCGGTGGCTACTGCACCCGCCAATTCAGATCACCCTTGCTACAGTTGTGCTGCTCGCTCTCGTCACGCCATTCTTTAATGCCGATGTATCCACCCTCCTGCTCCCATCAGCCGTCGGTGCCGCCTCTAAACTCTTCGTGGTACGTAGCAAGCGACGCGAAGTATCGGCCTTGGATGACGGAGAAATAGGAAAATACGACGGTGCTGATGGGTGAAGTCGTCGTTTTGCTCTTTGTGGTGCTCCTGCTGTCGTGGTATATCAGTCATATTGTGGACAATTTTGGCCTCCGTCGCTCGTACCAACAAACGTTCCGCAGCATCAGTCTCGTCATTATCCTCGTCGGTCTCATGCGTATTTCGCTCCTGACCCTCAATGCGTCGGAAATTGCACCTCTCAACCTCCCAAGCTTCTTCGCCACGATCGGCGCCCACATGTTTTTTTACTTCCACGTCTGCCTGCCCGTCCGTGCAATGCAAACCTCGGGTATGCGCCTCTTACTTCATTCGAATCGCAACGATGAACTAGGCTACGTGACTCCACGCACGCGCGCACGATCGACATCGCGTATCCATCCCAACAATTTGGACGAAAAGAAATCCATTTTGGAGAAATTTCTATCGGCCGAGCCGCGCTTCAAGTCCTTTTTGACCTTTGCTCGCATGGAGTACAGCACGGAGCCGCTTTTGGCGCTTCGAGCCATCGAAGCGTTCGACTCGGGCGAGCCGAGCCTCGCCGCTGCGACGCGCCTTGTACAGCAATGTCTTGTACCTCACTGTGAAATGGAGACGGACGTTGGCCGCAAACTCCATGGTCTCTACCACGACAAGCTCGTGGAAATTCGGCTGGCCAACGCCGCACGGGTGCCGCCCGGTTTCTTTCGTCCGTTCCGACAAGACCTCCTCGCGTGGATCGTAAAGGAACTCGTGCCCGAGTTCATGGAGCATCCTCTTGGCGTCGAGTATGCCCTTTTTGCACGCATGGAAAAGTCCATGGACCGCCTTAACGTCGTTCTCGCGTGCGTCGAAGACGTTGATACGATTTAGTCTTTTTGAATGCCACCGTCGTCTGCCATTGCGCCCTTTTCGTCTTTTATAGCCGTATTCCCTCCGAGGTTAGGGGTTCACCGAGATTTTAGTCATTTACAATTGCAGATCTGTGGAATCCATGTTCTCTTTGCGATGGTGTCCTTGAACACTGTAAAACAATGCGTTGGAGTGAGTTAAATCTCCGAGTGCATACGTGCGACCCTCGCATTCCCCGTTTGATACAGCCTTACGCACATCTCAAACGTATGTCTTGCGTTTCGTCGACATATTCGCGCGGTTTTCGCATATCCGTTCCCAATGGTTCCTGGAACGAGCATAGCCACAGAGAACGAAACTCAAGACCGATACGGCAAGGTGATGCATGCGCAATATCTTTATATGCAATATCTTTAATCTTGGAATACTTGGAGCGAACGCGGACTTGGGCGGCCATGGTCGGCCACATGGACATCGAGTGCTTACTGCAGCGCCGCCACATGGGGGCAACGCAGACGAGGCACACGTAATGACCGAGCGCATGCAAATGGCGTTAATCGTGCAGCTGCTGCGCTCTCTCGTGAACAGCAACAGTAGCGTATTGGTGACGGCAATACATTGATTTTTACGGTGTGCGCAATACGTCTCCAATTTCTCACGCCTGGGGACGAGCTACATTTAAGCCCTCACGGCACTGGACGATGCTCGCCGAGATGGAAGAGACCAGTAAATTGCATTCATTCAAAGGCTTAGTGAGAACTTCAGCCGTGGCAGCGCAGCAGCGTTGGGCAGGTTCGTTGCCGAACAGTGTAGAGAGGGCTACGAGCACACGTTCATGGTGGCGCCACTGCAGGGGTTTGGCATCGCTTCAAGCAGAAGACCGGCAGTATTCGCGCATACACTGGAGGGTGTAAGCGCAGAGCGCGGGCAGCAACCTCGGCTGTCGGGTGAACGACTGTCCAAACACTTTCATTTTGCTCCCACGACCACCAACACTCAGCAACGCCCAGCAACAACCAGCAACACCCGAGCTACCTCGGCCACACGACTGCACTACCAGACGATTTCCACCTCTCCGAGCCACTGCCTTCGTGCTACAAGCCACGACCCTCGCGCCTCATTTGCTCGCGAGCCCCTGTTTTACCATAGCTAGCGTAGTTCCTGCAGTGTGTTCTCAGCGGCGCCGACACGATGCCTGTACTGAAGCTCGACTCAACGACTCGTCCTTGGATCGCGGCTGCTGACGGGAAGCGTAACGCGCGGTTGTGGTGCTGGCGGTGGTTGGCCGGAGCCGCCTCGCGTCGTACGCCGCGACTTCCACCGTGCGGTGCTCATGGGGGGTCGATTGGACGGACTTGACTCGTGGGCTTGATACCCTCTCGCTCGACAAATCGGCGCGACTCCACTTGCGGGGAACACGACCCGCGGGGAAAGCGTCGGCCCATGGGAGGGCAACCTCAAGGCGGCGCACAGCGGAATTCGTATGTGCACCGATAGGACGTTTGCCATTCGTCGCCGGCGCTGGCGCCTTTCGTAGGTGCCTCTGACCCCACCGCTCGAATGGGGCCAAAGTGCTCTTGACTCGGGCGTGCAGGGTCTCGAGTCTCAACAAGTCGCGTGCGGGGATGTGGTTTGAGCGTCTGTTACCGGCGCCGCGGATGCGCTGCTCGAGCAGCTAGCAGCAGTAGTTTTCTTTGGGCTTGGAACGGAGTCGGGTCCAGTGGCCCCTTCTGTGGGATCACCAGCGAATGAAAGCCGCGCCTGCTGGCACCAATGGCACTCCACATTAATCTTGGTATGGCTTCATTGGGTTAAAACGATTGGGCGTGTAGCGACGCAGACTCGGTGCTCGAGGAGTAACATCGTGTGACCAGCACCAATGCACCGAGGCCCAAGGCTTCATGTTATGAACTTTTTTTTGCGATGGCGACGAATTGGAACTCAGACCTCTGTTTGAGGAGGCATCAAGTCACCGCGACTGACGAGTTCACAATCCGCTCTGTTGTCCACGCACTAAGGGCCGCAGTTCCACGACCACGAGGTTATAGGCGCCGACGGCTGTCATATTCCGTGGTTGAATAACACGAGCATGCGAAAGCGAGAATAAAGAGTCGCATGGACTACTCAAAGACGACATATTCGACGAAAGTCGGAAGTTGTCGTTCCAATTCTTCGTCGGTCTTGCTGCTTGATGCGACTTGTTGCATGATAATGCCGGCGTGGTGGAAAGCAATTTATAACAACAACACGTAAGAACCCACGATACGCTTCGGGGGAACCTGCTTACTGGTAATACCGAATCAAAGCACCTTGCAACTCCACAACACAACCGTGGGTGGCCACGACTAGAGCAGCGACACATGTCTTATCACATTATTGCCACGGCCCAGGTTTGATTTGAGTTTGAAAAACGAGCTTACAGTACCTGGAGACTGGGGGGGCTCATCAATAGGCCCGAACCTCCTCTTTAGCACGACAGCACTTGATGGCAAGCAATGAGGTCGAATGTTTTAGGGACGCTCGTCCACCGCGTAATGACGTATCTGACTCATTCAAACAAATTGCGACGATTGTCCACTGCTACAGCAACTTGGTCCAACCTAAAATTGAGCAAAATCGCATCACAAATGTGAGGTTTCCAACTATTTCCAACCAAACGTGGGTGAAAATGCCTTGTATTTCGGACCCAATTGATGTGAGATTTTCTAGTATTTCCAACCAAACAATGTGAGATTGTCGAGTTTTTCCCTCCGTTCTGCCTGACGTCACGTCTGCTCCCAGGTGCCCGTCGCGCCTGCTCAAGATCCAATCTTTGCGTATCCGTAGGATCCGGATATCTTCCCGCCGGCTCAGCGAATCCGGCGCGAAGCCAAATCGGACCAATCATGTGGCCAAACGTGGCTTTTAATTAAAAAAAATCAATATCCTTAGGGGATGTTTTGAATTGTATAATAAAATGAAGTGATAATTTGACTTGCGTTGGAAAATTGACACAGCGCAAAGAAAAACCATCAACGGCCTGCGATTTCTTATTTCTGCAAGTGGCATGGGCGACTCGATTGCGGCGCAGCGGCTGCGGCAGGAACGCAAGAACTGGCGGCGTGACCACCCCGCCGGGTTCTGGGCGCGACCGGTCGCGGCCGACGACGGCAGCCTCAACATCATGACGTGGCAAGCGGGCATCCCTGGCAAGGCCGGCACGATCTGGGAAGGAGGAACCTACAAGATGTCCCTGACCTTTTCGGAGGATTACCCGAGCAAGCCGCCGCTTTGCAAGTTTGTGCCGCCGCTGTATCACCCCAATGTGTACCCGTCGGGCACGGTGTGCTTGAGCATCCTAAACGAAGACAAGGATTGGAAGCCGTCCGTGACCATTAAGCAGATTCTCAAGGGTGTTCAGGACCTACTCGACTCGCCAAACATGGCCGATCCTGCCCAGCGCGAGCCATTTCAGGACCTGAAGAACGATCCGGAAGAGTACAAGCGCAAAGTCAAGCTGATAGCACTTAAGAACCGCGATAACAACTAGCGATGTCGAACGCAGAAGCAACTTCATTCATTACAACGCCATCTCTTTTGTCTCTACATGTATAACAGGGTCTCTAAACGCCATGCTTGATCAGCAAAGCCGCGACTTCTTGGTGGTGGCACTGTTCGGCGACCGTAAGTGGCGTCATCCCGCCCTGGCCCATGTCCATCAGAGCGGTCCATCGATTTCACAAGATACCTTCATTGCCTGGTGAGCATTGGCACCATACTTCAGTAGCAGGCGCACCACGTCCAAGTGGCCACTGGCAGCCGCCACAAACAATGCTGTGCTTCCATCCTAGTCGACGCTTAATCCTTCCAGCAGTTCCTGGATCTGAGTGGTACCTTCATCGGATGGTCGATAGCTGCTTTATGTTCCATCAAAGCCTCGACGCACGATGCATGGCCCTTGGCAGCCGCAGCAATCAACGGTGTCGCGCGGTCTTCGATAGTCATTTGCTGGACGTTCGCACCAGCCTCGACAAGCAGCCGTACGACGGCAATATGGCCGCCTTGTGCAGCCACCAGGAGCGCCGAGACACCGTCCTACAACCAGCTTGATTGTGGTGACACCGCAGTGATTGATACATACGCTTCGCGTCAGGTTGACATTGGCCGTTGGCAGCAGCTGTCGGACAACAGCGTCGTGGCCATGCTGGGCCGCTGCCAGGAGCGCAAACGACTGCGCATCCGATACTGTGTTCACGTTGGCGCCGGCGCTCAACAGCGTCGCCACCACAGTGTCGTGGCCCTTGGCAGCCGCGAGCATCAGGGGCGTCGTTCCATCCTAGCCGCACATGTCGGTTTTGGCAGTTACACTGGAAGTCGTACATGGGTCTCAGCGTCAGCGTCGGTCGTCGGCAAGAATAGATCGACGAGCGCAACATGCCCGTTCTGCGCAGCAATGTGCAGCAACGTCGCTCCGTTCTACGGTAGCGTTGGGTGAGTGGTCTCAGGAGCGCGTGGCATCAACGTACCCGCATGGTGACACCTGTCGCCGGGTACAGCGGTAGCAGCTTCGTCACCAACCTCATGTGGCCGTGCTCTGTCGCTACCATGAGCGCGGTCGCTCCCGTCTACGAAGTCACGGTAACTTAACTCTGCAGCACCGCTGGTTCGTACCTTCGTCGCAGCGAGCAAGTCCACTTTGGCCGCCAACAGCTTGTCCACGATGGCCATGCGTCCACAAGCCGCGGCCACGATCATGGCCGTCGTACCATCCTAATTGCGGCATGTGCAAATGCTCCGCAACCACATGCATGTACCTCCATGGCGAAGTGCACCGACGACGGTGCAAAGGCCACAAGCTGATCGAAGATTTGCACGTGTCCATTTTGAGCCGCCATGAGCACCGCCGCACCGATCGCTTCTGGGGTCTACCTGACGTTAAGCATCATCGCTACCGAGAGAATTGTGGTACCCAGCTCGCTTGCGCCAACAGAAGGGACACCACGGGGCCGTGGCCGTACTGGGCACCGAGAGCAAGCGCTGTTGCCCCGTCCTACGACGTCAACGTTCGCAGCAGTCGCCAGGGAACGTCGAACCTGGCGCGTCTTCTTCACGTCGGCCTTTGCCAGAAGCAGCTCCACAATCGCGAGGTGGCCTTTGGCACACGCTAGTTGCAGCGGTGTCGTACCGTCCTGTCCCGGCAGTGAGGGCCGCTAACTAGAGAGATCGCGTACCGTGAGCGGGATGTCTACGTCGTTGACGACCTCGAGCAGCGCTTGGACGACGGCTGTGTGGGCGTGTTGCGTGGCGATGAGCAGCGCCGTGGCGCCGCCAACCATGGCCGCCGTCGGGTTGCCATGGGGTAGCAGAAGCTTGACCATCTCCACGAGTCCGTTCTGTGCCGCGACGATGATGGGCGTGGCCCCGTTCTGGTTGACCCCATGCGTCATGACGGAGGAGAAGTAACGGGCGTACATGCATGCTCTTGGTGGCGTTTGCATTGACATCGAGGAGGGTACGCGCGATGTCGATGGATCCGATCTGCGCTGCCATGAAAAGGGGTGTGACGCCGTCCTAACCGTGGCGTAAGATTTCATGCAAGGGCTATGAGCTTCGGTACATTGGCAGCGATGTTGACATCCGCTTTGGCATCGAGGAGCAGCCGCACGACATCCAAGTGACCGTACTGTGTCGCAATCAAGAGGGGGGTGGCACCTTCCTAAAGGAAGTGCATGGTTCAACGCTGAGCTCGAGCGACGGTGCATGATACCCGCGTCTGGGCATTGACGTCAAATTGCGGCAGAAGCTCCTGAACAAGATCCAAGTGTCCCTTGCTCGCGGCAATGTACAACGGCGTCCGACCCACCTAGCATCGCAACACATGGTCAACCCACCAGCAATCGATGGATTGGTATACGTCGTCCTTGGCATCGATGCAGCCACATTTGGCCAGCAGCGCCGTAAGCTCGTCCAGCGCGCCATCCTTGGCGGCCTGTAGCAACGCCTCACGGTTGTCCTGTGCGCGCATGAGCCCCGCGACGGTCGCGCGTCGTCCGCACCTCGTACATCGCCTTGGCAGGTTGAAAAGTGCGTCCACCTTTTTCCCAACACGTCACGCCACGCGTTGATTGGCTGAAATCTAGGGACATGCACCAATCCCGGCGGCGTAACACCCCATTGAAGTGGCGTTATAACACATGTGTTAAAAGGGCGGTCATCACACCAAGTGTGCAATGCCCACAGCGAGGCCCCATCCACTCGTCGAGTAGCTTGGATACCAGAAACTGCTCTTGAAGAGGCCCTCTGAGGTGGTGCTTTGGGTGGGGAACGCCACAGTCCAGGCGGGACACCGTGTCCACCAAACCCACCAACAATAGACACGAGAGGTTACCAAGCGGCAGGTGGGCAATCATCACCAACGTCCGAGGCCGCGACCACCTCTGAGTCCGTTCGACCACCTGAGCGCAGACGAGTCATGGTAGCATGCAGCCACGCTGGAAGCCCTCCTCATGTTTCGGTGGGGCGATGATGCGTTGAAAGGACTGCATTGTGATGGGTTTCGCAGCTTACAGTACTTTCTGAGTCGTCCCTGGCCCATCTGCAGTCCCTTGGGCTCCACTTCAAGGTGAATGGCCAAACGGTCCGGTCCATTTCGCAAGGCTCCGCGTTGACACTGCAAGGTCCATCCAGTTCTGCAAACTGACCGTAGCCGCTATCGCCGCTAGGATGCCACCGGCCAGAGCTGTGGCTTGTATGCTTGAGAGTTGCGAGCTCAAACACATCTCGCGCAATCAGAGCAGCCTCAAGTTCCTTGGCAAGGTTCAAGCGTGGGATGCCACTTCATCGTCCAAAGCGCCAAGCAACCGCACGGCATTATAACGTGATCTAACCACATTCAACCCATCTTCTAACACATGTTATCACGATTTTCATTGAACGACGATGTTAGAACACGTTATAACAAATACGATCTGATCGGGCAGGTGCCAGGAGGCGTGCAGGATCAGCCAGAGGCGGCCCAACTTCAACATGGCGGCGACAGGCGTCAGTCGCAGCCAAGCGCCGCAAGAGGGCGCGCCGCAGCGAGGCCACACAACTCCGCAGTGGTCACGAGACGCCAAGCCGTGTACCCACTTTCGCCATCACGGGCTGCCGCAGACGCGATTGTCTTCGCAGTTTTCCCCACCCATCCACTTCCATCAACTTTCCCTGAAAGACAACAGTCGCCGTGAAGACTCCGCAGCCAAGAACACCGATGCCAGTCGTGGCGTTGACAACGTTAGAGGGCCTCACGGTACCGCTACCTAGGTTTGTGCTCGTCTGGCAGGGGTGATTACATGTATAACGTGTCCAAGCGCACAGTCTAGCTACGGTACTACTGAGCGCCAGGCTCCTTGGCGAGAATCGCGTTGGCGGCGTCGATGCGGTAAGCCTTGGCGTTGCCGGGTCGCCGCCTAAGCTTCCGCGCGCGGAGGTTGAGTTGATGCTCCACGTCTTGGAACGAGACGCCGGCGGCAACGCAGCGTGCCATCGCAAAGTACAGCACGTCGGCGCCCTCTTCGGCCACGTGCACGGGATCTACGTGAGCATGAGATGTCAAGCGCTCGAGGTCTTCACCTACCGGTAGCTTCTGCCAGTTCCTGCGCTTCCTCGACGAGCTTGTTGCGAAGCAGCTCCATGTCGTCGAAGAGGCGCTTCGTGTACGAGCCGGGTGGCGCTGATTGCTTGCGGTCTTGAAGTGTGGCCTGCAAATGACGCACGCCACCTGCAGCCCCCCAGCACGTGCGGGTCTCGAGGTGGCAAAAAGCGCCGTTGTCGGGTGTCGTTGCTTTCTCAGGTCCGTGCTGCAAAACCGTGAAGCGCAGGGCATCGCTGTCGCAGTCCATGTCAAGTTGCACGAGCTCTTGGACGTGCCCCGACGAGTCGCCTTTGGGCCAGAGCCCGCGGCTACGCAGCGTGAGGATTAGTCCGAGGGAGCTCGAGTGTACCGTGAGCGAGAGTAGTAGATGCCGCGACGTTGGCACACCGACGCGGCAATGCTATCGGCGCTCGAGTACACGAGCCCCAGCGCGACGCCCGAAGTATCGGTCACTACCGTCGTGTACAAGCCATCCGAACGATCGCTGCGGAGACACGCAATGAAGGCGGCCGTCACGTCATCCTCCGAGGCCGGAGTGGCTAGCAAATTGATGTGCTGCGCGTGCCAGGGTGCCACGTCGCTGGCCGTTCCATCCACTGCAAAGTAAAAGGCCTCCGGCAGCGCCTTGCGCAATGTCAACAAAGCATCGAAAGGCATTCTTGAAGCGGGCTGTAGAAGAATGCCCGTGGTCACGGACGCCAGAGCGGGCAGCGTCATTGCGAGGGATGCTACGTCACGGGCCTCAGCGTCGGTAAGAGCAATGGAGAGAAGGACGCGGTCTTTCGGTAGATCGAGCGCAATGCCGCCGTCCAAAAGCGCCGCATACGTTGTATGGAACACAGCTTTATGTGCACCCTGGTCAAGCCACGTCACGGCCGTGTCGATGGCCGCCGGCTCGAATGGTCCCACGAAGAGCCGGGTCGTCGCCAAGAGAGACAGCTGCACCGGTGTGAAGGACGTCGAGGAGAGATCTACCAGGCGCAGGTACACGGGTCCAAGCACGCTCCATGCGCGCAATGGGCTCTCGGTGAGGGTCGTCGCCACGGGAAGCAGCATGCGGTAAAAGGCGAAGTGGCTGTTCTGAGCGAATTGAGATCTTGTATGAGCCAATCAAACGCACGGAATTACCAACCGCGGAACTCCAAGGAATAAGATTGTGGCACGCTGGGCGGCATGGCCGGACAAGTGGCTTCGCGTCGAATGGCCGCGAAGGCCGTGCAGAGGCCTGGAGGATGACTCTACGACTGGAGTAGGCTCGCACCAGAGATGCTTTCAGACCACGCCAAGCAACACTGGGTACAGTACGATCGCCGACACGATTGCGGCAGCAATTGTCGCCAGCTCCATTTGACTCTCGGCAACGTGCATAGAGGTTGACGAGCTCATGTACCCGATCAGCAGAGTGGATGGCCTTTGCTTGTCAGGCCCCCAACCACCTGGGGAATTGTACTCGGTCTTCACGACAGAACAAGCGGCACGAACGTCAATCCCTTTGCAATAGTTTGCATCTGAACGTCACAGATGTTGAGTGGTCCGTCCAAACGACAAAGGTCCTCACTACGGTGCGCCGTTTAAAGACGACGATAATGGGACCTCGCCGCTCGAAACCTCAGCGCAATTCTCCATGCTCTGGCCAATGCCCAAGTGATACAGTGGTTGCGCACTTATTGAACGATTGATGCAGGCACCACTGCGTTCAAACGTGCCCGTCCCGCAACATGGATCTACCGGGTCTGGGTCCTTCCGTAGGGGGAACTCCACGCCACACAGGTTGGCGTTGCCGTTGCCGTCAACAGCCGATGCCGTCCACCGCAACTTTCCTCGCTCTGAACCTAGTCACTCCCCACCATCCTTCCATTGCACCTAGTCTTCTTTTCTTGACGCCTTCCTCCTTCAGGCGGCTGCGTACGTCCAGGCGCCGCCGCGACTTCCCTGCGCTTCGCCGTCGTCGCCGCCGTTCCTCGTGTTTATGCGGCACCTGCCAGAATTCATAGGTTTCGAATATCAACTTGGTATCAACATCGGATTTGGGAGGTTCTCCATGGGTTCTGAACCAGCCATACTTTCGTTTTGGGAACTGACTTGCGATGTTTGCTCAACGCTTCCTCCGCGCCGGTGCCGCCCGTGCCTTCTCGACCAAGCCGTCGTCGATCAACGGCAAGGGCTCGCTCGATGCCATCTACGCGGCCTTCATGAAGAACAACATCACGTACGTCTCGACGATCGTCGTCGCTGCTGTCCTCTTTGAGGGAGTGTACGGCTCGGTCACGTCGAGCGTGTGGGAGTCGATGAACCGGGGCCGCCTGTACCACCACATTGACTGGTCGCAGTTCAAGTCGGACGACGATGAGGAGGAAGAGGAAGAGGAAGACGACGAATAAAGAACGACTCGACGCGCTATGGACCCGCGGCCTCCGCTGTCGGTATGTTTATGGAATAGAAGGGTTGAATGTGTATTCCGTCGCCCATGTCGCTCCAATCCTCGACCCAACGTTATGAGCTGGATGGAACTACGTGTTGTGGCTAAACTTATTGCTGAACGTTGGGTACAACGATTGTTTGAGAGGGTACCCATCGTCAGGCTATCTTCACGTGCGGACTCAGTTTGTTGCGAAGCATTCCTGCACCTCCGCGTCTGCTTGTCGTGCACAAAATGCGCCGCCGCTTCCGACTGACGCGCAACCGTTTCTAGTTGGGATTGACCCATGGCATCCACATGCACATGTCCATTTGCACTGAAGTTAAAAGTCCTCGTCTAGAGACAGACTGTGCGTGGAGGCGATAACCGCTGGTAGCCCATGCAACCGCTGCTTGGCCATCGTGGGAACGGTCGTGAAGGTGAAGAATTTGCCGTTGGCCACGACCACATTCGCCTACAGACTTCCATCAGACTTGCTGTGGCCCTTCGTGCACAGTACAGCGTCCAACAGCACGTGGTGCGGCGTTTGTAGACCCAGGAACCGCTCGAGCGCCTCACGCGCAGGTGGGGCGACGTGCAGATGCAGCACGTTAGGTGGCCCTTCCCAGCCCTTGGCAAGGATCTTCGTCCAGTCCTTGGCAGAATCGTCCGTGTTGACTAGCACGTACTGCACAGTCATGTGCGTCGACGCTGCGGCCTGAGCCAGCAGTGCCTGCACCGCCACAGAGCACTTGGGGCCATTCGACGCCCACAAAACTAGCATCCACGTCACAAGAACTGCAGGTGCATTGACAGCTACCGATGACGGTACACGTGCGGTCCGTTGCGAGGCGGGCAAAGAAGTCAGTCGCCGTTCGAGTACGAAGCTCCGTGACCGCAATCCTGGGGAAGCTCTTGCCGTGGCTGCGTCCATGGGCCGCGGTCGGCGACAGCGGGGTTTTGGGCATAGCCGTCGGCTTGGCCTGCCATGGCCTATAAGCAGGCCAGCGGTGGGAGGATAGCGCACCTGCAAAAACGCATCGACGGCTGCGAACGAAAAGTTGCTGCCATTGGTGACGACGCGGTGATCCTAATGGAACGTGAGTGCAGGGTTCGCCGGGCTGAAGAGCGCACGGGGCCCAGAAACACTTGGTGCGGAAGCTGCTTCATGCCAAGGAAAGCTTGGAGCACGCCCTTGGTCTGCACGCCGACGTTTAAATGCAGCACGCCAGAGTCTTTGTGCCATTGACGTTGCTGGACCAGTGTCCAGCTCTTCTTGGGGTCGTCTGTGCTCACAAGCACGTACTGGACGTTGGACGAGCCGGCGTGCGCGTCGCGATGAGCCAGCAACGTCGGGATCGCTTCCGGGCACTTGACGCACGTGGTCGACCAAAAGTCGAACACGACAGGCGTCTGTGGCGCCAAGATGTTGTGAAGAAGGAGCTCTTGTTGTGTACCGAGGCGTTGCACTGGCACGTTCGGGATGAGCTTCCCGACGCAGCCATCGTGGCTGGGATACGACGCCGATGGTGACGACGGTGGCGTCGGTGGCACCACGGCAACCGTGCTGTCGACGACTGCCCACGAAAAGTGCATGCCGTTGGCCACGATGTGGCGGTCCTATCCGCGCCACCGACGTCAGCACCAGTCACTAGGATATTCATATTCGCACCGGGTTCAGCAGCAAGGCATGCGATTGCTGCTGCATCCCGAGGAATTGCATCAAGGCTTCTTTCTCCGACGGCGGTAGGTACACGTTGAGTACGGCAGTGGATTTAAAGTTGGCCTGGACCCGGTCCCATGCCTTGATGGGGTCGTCCGTGTTGATGAGGACGTACTGCAGCGGTAAGCGCACATTGTTCTTGGCATGGTGGGCCACTAGCGCCTCCATGGCCCGCGGGCACTTGACGCAAGTTGTTGTCCAGAAATCTACCACCATGCACGGATGACGACGGTGTTTGAGAAAATACTATCTCGTACCAAGTACGGTGTACTTGGTGGGCACGAGCAAGTCAAAAAGCGGGCGACCCTGTTGGGCATTGGGCGCTGGAAGCGGCACCACGGCCAAGTCCGGGAACGAAGCTCCGTGGCAGGCTTCGTGTGGTACGTAGAGCGTCGAGTGGGGCGTAGCTTGCGAGATCGAGCTCGGCGACAAGAGCGAATTGGCTCGCGGTGAGAAGAGCGACACCACAGGCTGCAAAAGGTCAAACGAGAAAGCAGCACCTTGAGCAAGAACACGGTGGCCCTAGGCATCAGGCTAAGCGAAAGCGGCCGTGTCGAGCTCACGCACAACATCGCATAGAATGTGGTATGGCGTCGCCGTGACGGCTAGTTCCGTCTTGAGTCGCGTCAAGTCTTCGCTACGTCGGTATCGGTGATGGCTGTGCTAAAGTGCTGTAGGATACCCTGAGATATGGTAGTGATGGAGTGTTTGCTGCGGGTAGAACCACTTCTTGAGGGCAATTCTGTCCGCCACTTGCTCGATCGCGGGGGCGTCGTGGAGGACAACAAAATGGACGTCGCGTTTCTTTGCCTGCATCTCAATGGCTTGGGCTTGCAGAGCCTGCATCGTTGCAGCTTTGGCTGAACCATCAAGTAGAGCTACATAATACTGTGAGCATGGTGTGACGTGTCGGATCGAGGCACACCGATAACAACCTTCGGCGCCTTGGACGGAATGGCTTCAAAGAGCGTGAGCGACGCCTGCGTGAAGATGTCGACCACGTGCACATTCGGAATAAAATGCGTGGGAGGCGCATCAAACGCCGTTTGAATGGGGCCAATGTGGGCGGCGCGAGCCTGCAGCTCGGTCTTTGCAAAGGCTGCCACCTTGTTCTGGGCCTCCGCTTGAAGGCGGCTTGAGGGACTCACACGCTGCGCAGCCGACGGTCTGCGAACCGCTTCGATCTCGACGTTCATTTTCGCTTTGAGCATGCTCGAGTTGCCCTTTCCGGTTCTAAATATATCCCACCCCCATTGGTTGGTCAACATATTTATCAGCCAATCCACGATGGTCTTTCCAGTTGAACGGATGATGATTGGTCGCTATATTTTGATTTGCATTAATGAAACTGTCAGGCAAAAATGGTCGGCGCATTGAGGTCGATACCATTGGACAAAATACCGTAATAATTGTGCAAGAAGCCAATGAAATGTTATATTCTAGTGTTTTTTGGCCAATGGACGAAGGAATAATTGATTCTCTCACTCTCCATTTGAATCTCACTCAATAGACAGGCGGCACGTCATGGCGGGTGAGCCACCTCGGAAGCATGTCGAGGAAGAGTCGATGATGATGCACAGGCAATAAACAAGTCAGGCATGCTGTAGCATTGCGGCTTGTGGTACATGGTTGGTTTGGATTACGAAAGTCGGCATGAGACATTGACGGAAGGAGGGGATCATCCTGCAGCCCTTCTACGGATGCCACAGATTTGGCAACGCTGGTGGCGCCGCGACGGCAACTGGGGTTGTCTACTGAGGGCACTTTTCTGGAAGTACAAATGCAGGTAGGATATGGGTGTGCTCCATTGGGAGGCAGTGTATTGACATATCTCTAGGCGACCTTGGCCTTCTCGGTAACGGCGGGGGGCGTGGTCTCGAACTGCTTGACAATGGCAGTGAAAGACTTGTACAGCAGGATGGAGGGGAAGATAGCCCAGGGCATGTTCATGCCGACGCAAATGATCCAGAAGAGACCAGGGTCCGAGCTCACATGCGAGTACTCCGAGAAGAGAGGGTGGAGGCAGAACCACGTGAGGCCGTACAGCTGCATGACACACACCTACATACGATTTCAGTCGACGCTCAATTGCAATGAGACGTACAATAAGAGCGATGGGGTGGTAGTAGTTCTTGCGCGTCACAAAGGCGTAAGCCGCGATCAAGCAAAGCGGGCCATCAAGGAACGCCCTAAAATCACGTCAATACATGTGACGCCATGGCGATACGGCAAACGTACGTGATCGTCTCCATTGCGGCCGTGCCCTCTTCCATGGGGTACCCGTAGCGGAAATCCGAGGCCGAGTAGAGATCCATGGCGCCGCTAAAGTACTGGTTGTCGCGGAAAAAGGTGAAGGACATTTCGAGGTAGCTGTGGATCCAGCCCGAAAGCACGAACCAGCCCACCGTAAACGTATGCGCGCGCTTGGGGTTAAGGATGGTGAGGCCCAGCATAGTGAAGTGCGCAAGGACGATCAGCGGCACCAGCATGCAGAGCCACTCGTTGGTCTCGACCTTGTTGAACGCTTCAGCGAGCGTCTGCTGCGGCGGGATGACGGACGGCATGCTCAGCGGGCAAATTCGAAAATAACACTCGCCTGCCTCCGACAGTTAATTTCCAAATATTAAATATTGGAGATCGTACCGTCACATTAAATACTTAATATTATTTATTAAAGGCTAAGCGTGATTGGGGCGGCGGCAGAGATGCCGTGAACAACGGACGCCAGGAGGGTGGTACACACGAGCGCTCAGGGCCCGCCACGAGGACGACGGCCTTCGAGGCATCGAGGCGTTTCTTAGCCGTGAATGATCTGTTCGACAGGTATAGCGGCGCCGAATAGACGCAGTCCCGGAGTCTTGGGCTGACTTGAGAAATACCTGCCCGCAGGAATCGTGGAAGTCTTACGGGCAATGCAGAGCTGCCATCAACAAAGGCGAAGAATGGATGAGAATAAACGCCCTGCTGGCGCTACAGCGATTAGCGTCGCAGATATCCATATAATTCATTCTGGCTGCGTGTAGACCCTCTTGGTTCCTTGCGCCTGTGGCTGGGGCTTGGACCATCGTTTGGTAGCAAGATGTGAGCGAGATCACAATAAACTAGGGAAAATGAGCGACTAAGACACTATGATGCATCCCCCACAAATTCGTCCGCAATGCAACCTAATCTCGACCATTTCACGGCGCCGTGAGGGGGATTGACGAAGCACAAGTGGCTATGTACCGGAGAATATACATAAGACCCCCGACAATGTGGTTTCTGCCCACGTGCGCAACTTCCCCAGCCAGTCCCCGTCTCGTGCCTTTTGTTAATGAATGCCCCATGGGCCAGTGTTTCCTGACATGAGCAATGCGTGTCGCTCAGCCTGCTGCCGCCGTGGCCATGGACGAGATACCCGCACGTTGCAGAAAATGGTGGCTCAACACAGGCACGACGATAAGAGTGCATGCATTAGTGATGTGAAGGGAACCCCAATAGGGGCAAACGAGCACTAATATTTGGGGTCAATCTGGCGGCTCCAGTTCTGTGAAAGAATGAGCTATATTGGAGCGCATGGCACGGAAGGGGCATACCTTGTAGTCGGGATCGAACTTGAACTGGTTGTCGTCCAGGAAGAGCATGTCCACAACGAGGATCATCGTGAGGAAGATGACCACAGTGGCCTACACAGGGGACACTGTATGAGGGCTCGGATGAATGACAGCGACATGCTGCGGCGCATAGCCTACCCAAGGGATCCATGCAGCGTCGGCGGCGATGGCCACAACGATGAAGAAGAGGAT
Source organism: Achlya hypogyna (assembly GCA_002081595.1). Lineage (NCBI taxonomy): Eukaryota > Oomycota > Saprolegniomycetes > Saprolegniales > Achlyaceae > Achlya > Achlya hypogyna. Next base: position 3,025 of record JNBR01002035.1, on the reverse strand, counting down.
GAGGGCCGCCTGGAGCTTCTGCCGGTAGTTGTACATCGTGCTTGGCTTGTGTCGGTTGGGGGCCGTCAGTCAACTGATGGAAACTTTCGTGTTTTAAACGCCCTGAACCCTCGACCAAGATCTGTTTTAAACCGTAAACTGAACCCAAGAGTCGGTTCGGTTGAAGGCTGCAGCTTTCGAACCTCTCAAAACACATAAATGACCCAACGCCAAAAACAATATCACACTAATTCAAGTCTGTGAAGCTTTCACCCTAATTTATACAGAGGCTAGCGTTAACAGTGTGAGGCATGGAAATAATGTTTTGGCTGTTTAATTGACACACTGCTCGTACAAACATTGTCAATTTCTTCAGGACTAACGCGGTGAACAGGGAACGAAAGCGGAACGCCAGGCCTAGATAAAAAGGAATTTATATGAAAGATGCTCAGAAACAATCTCATCTCCGAGTTCTTCGTTGATGTCAAGTTTGGTTCTGCCTATGGTTGCTCCTGATGTGTTTCCCTTTCCAGCGTTTATCCCTAATCCAGAAATCAGTTTGTCCATTAACTGTCTCGGGAAAAGCGTTGTAAATTACTTTAACGTGCATGAAGGGATGCTGATGTATTCTCGATCAGTGACGAATTTAGAGACTCTCCTAACAAGGTGATGTCGCGTCGCATTTCATTTGCTTGGTCCTTGAATGGGGCTTGTATAATTCACCATTAACTGCCATCGAAAACATTGAAACTGGGGCATTCTGTTTAACTATAGGTTCTTTTCATGAGCGATAGACATCAATATTCATAAACTCTTTATACTTTTCTACGTAGTAGTACTTAACGTCATTGCAATTCGTCACCTTAACAGTTCTTGTAATGCAACCTCTTGGACAGTGTATGGTATGATTATCTCAGTTGTTCGTGAGTTCATACAATACACTAGCAATCTACTGCATAATTGCGATAGCAACAAGAAGATCATACCTTGGACAATTTATCCTGATGGCATGTGTATCTTAGCCAAGTTTGCATGACCACCTATAGGATCTGACGGCATACGGTACTGGAACCTGCGAGATCACACTCAAAACGATTATTAATGGTGCGAGCTGTGCTCGACCAGAACATGTGAATCAATGCTATTTACAAATAATCTTCGACATGATTTAGCAACCTACGCCAGAGTGCAGCGAGACAACTCTAGCTGGCGTACAGCGAGCATCATAAATTCAGTCCCACGAATATATGCTTGCGGCAATTCCATGTTTGCTTTTTTGCGTCTTTTAATTTGACGATTAATTAGTTCGATTTCTAGAGCCCTCCGTCCTCCGTACGCCAACCTTGTGTTTAATACCGGCAGGTATGACTAGGAGTCGACCTAGATAGCTAAACTTGGAATCGTTGCGTAGTTTCATTGAGTCATACGCTGACGTTGCCATCAAAGAAAATGATGAACGTCCTGTGAGCACTTAAACGGATCTCAATTTGTGACCATTCGTCTAGAAATATATATCGAAGAGGCATCCACCCGCCAAGATTTGGAAGCCACTGCGGCGTGCGTTGCAATCGAACGTCGGCTGTTTATGTAATAATAAAGGACGGACTAGGAGCCTGGAGTCATCCACCGTGCAGAACTCCAAGCATCATTTTCCGATTCACCCAGTGCGTAAGGTACAGTGTAGGAATTGAGTGCAACAGCCTTTTTTCCGTCGTGCGGCGCTAAACTTGTGGCTTGTATTACTCGGGAATCTCCCTATAGTATCGTGCCACGTCTATGAATCTCCAGATAACATATGGTGTATCTGATTCAGGACCCATCTGAGGAAAGGGGTCCCATATGTTTTGGACTGTCCCCAGCCATCAAACACCTCTGCGATTTCCACTCCCTTCAACTCATTCTCGAACTCACCACGTTCATACCATGCAACTTTCCAAGTGTTTCGCTGGTCTTGCCTTGTTGGCAACAGCTTCCGCTAAAGTCTCGCAGGTGCATGTGACACTATCGAGCGAAGCTGTGGGTTGCAAGGACGGCGTAGCCGTGACCTTTGCCTCGGATGCTGCGACGCCGCTCGTGGTCGCTTACGGCACAGGCAAGACGGCTACGACAACCGTGAACTCCTACCACGTCGAAAACGCCAACTACACATACGCGTCGCCAAACTTCCACACAGCGCACCTGTGCGATCTCATGGCTAACACGCCCTACACGTATTCGGTGCAGGGCTACAGTGGATCGTTTAAGTCGCTACCGGCCACGGGCAAGAAGACTGTCCTCTCGGTCGTTGGCGACGTTGGCATTGAGCACATCCAGGACACCATCACCAACCTCGGCGCGGATCTCGAGGGCACGACTCCTGACGCTGTCGTCATTGCTGGTGACTGGGCGTATGCAAACGGTTGCCACGAGGACTGGGACAAATGGCTCGACGCTACTCAGCCGCTCTTCTCCAAGACGCCGCTGCTCGGCATCAACGGCAACCATGAAGTCATCGAGGGCGACGGTGTGCTGTACAACCGCCCCGAATGCAAGGCAGAGATGTACACGGCCTACTCGAACCGCATCGTGACGCCCATCTCGGATGAGGCTAACAAGGATCACCGTACGTGGTACTCCAAGAAGATTGGCAACATCCATGCTGTCTTCCTCGACGACTATACCGGCATCCTTGGTGCCAACAACATTGGCTCGGACTACTGGTTCGGCCATCGTCAGGCGCAGCTTGACTGGCTCAAGAAGGAGCTTGCTTCGGTCGACCGCAGTCAGACGCCATACGTGATTGTCTTCAAGCACAACCCGTACTACAACACGTGGTCCAACCACCAGTGCCAGTGCTCGCCTGTGAAGTTCCAGATTGACGATGTCGAGTCGTGCTGGAAGGGCAACTACTACATGAACAGCACGGCCACGAGCGGTGCTCTCGGTAACGTACGCGACGAGCCCCACTGCGCCAACCAGGCCAAGTTTGAAGATATTTACTTGCAGCATGGTGTCGACGCCGTTATCGCTGGTCATGTGCACGCGTACGAGCGCACTGCGCCCATTT
>JNBR01002032.1:0-17948 GCA_002081595.1 Achlya hypogyna | reverse complement strand
GGCCCACGTTTTCACCAGCCTTTTTCACGAAACACTGCTAGCAAACAGTACCTTTAGCCGCTTTCTCGTGGTGTACAAATGCGCAGCCTTGTTGACTCGTGCACCGCTCTGTGCCGATATTGTTGTGGCGCGATGCCCCCACGAGCGTCAACATCTTTTGAAGGCTTTGGTCTACAACAGACCAATTTCGCAATGATTAATTGTTAATAGCTTAATTACAAAAATGTCAACACTAAGTATGACGTGCCAACATGGTGAGTGGAGCGCTAAAATGCACATTTCCCTTGCGGTATACATGTACCTGAATGGGGGAGAAATTGTATGGTACGGCGGCAAATAACGTAAACGTACGTACCAATACATAGCAACCCAAAAAGGTACACCTGCATGACATGCTTTTGTCTTAGGACGCTGTGGTCCTTGTGCGTTCTTGAACAGCTGCCGTCGTTGTGGATGCAGCGACCGATCAACGAATAGCCCATGGCAGCGTGCCCCGTCAACAGCGAACCCATCTTGTGCTTCATTTTGGCGGTCGTACAACCCATGAATTATTGCTCCAGACCTGATTGCCGTTGTCCTCATACCAGATACAAAGGGCCGTTTGCATACTTTGGATCGTAACATTGCTGCCGTTCTAGTGCAACTAAAAACGGTCTGTACGCGGTTGCTGGTGTCCATCTTGCTGCCCATCGTGACGGCACCAGGATGCTTTACGGATTGCCTCTTGGAGTGGTCTGAGCCACCTTTAATTAGCCCTAACGTCATATGAAGCACCAAACTGGATGAACAATTAAACTATGTATCGGACAATAGCACTTGAAAAGTTAAACCGATGAACTGATGACGTTATTTCATGGGATTGCGAATAAAACCTTGTCCTAGGGATGTTGCATGGAAATATCCGGATACGACCTTCGCATCCGGTATCGTGCCAACCGGCTAAGATGACGGACCCGACAATGGCGTTCCATGAGCACGTCGCCGCCTTCTACATGGCGCTTGCGGAGGACAAGCTGGACAATCTCGTGGACGCACTTCAGAGTCTGCGCGAGACGGCGAAGGAGGCGGCTGGCTCGCCCGAGTGCGACCTTCTCAACGAGGTATGCGCCAATTTATTCCGACGGAACCACGAGCAATACCAATAGATGCTGCGTGACTGTGAGCAGAAAGCTATGGCAAAAGGGCCTGCCGCCGTTGCTGCCTTTTCTGACTTTGTCGTTCCCAAGTCAGCCGGGCTCAACAAGCGGCGGGCGATGGCGACCGACGATCTACCTGGGCAGCTACAGGAGCTCGAAGCAGCTCTTCTCTCGGTGCTCAATGCGTTCTACACTGCCCAAACCCTCGACACGAGCGAGACATCTCTCCGACGCTTCGGCGAGTACATAGCCGCAGACGCCAAGCAGCGCGCGGGGCTCCGTCTCGACCAGCTTAAACGGCTTAAGGCGGCCGCAAAGGTGAACGCCGACGGCTACATTGACCGCAACATCCACCTCGAAGCCCTCGCGGGGCTTTTTCAAGATGCCTCGCACCTGCTGCAGTACATCGAACAAAATGTGTGGCCCCAGCAGGTGCCCACCGTCTTCGTTCCCGTCAACACTGTTGTCCTTGACGCGGTCCTGGACGTCATCGCCACGTACGTGAGCGACGCGCGCCTCGGTGCCTGGGAGCGTAAGATTGGCATGAATCGCGGCCAAGTGGAGGCCGACGAAAGCCTCCAAATGGTCGACTTGCTCCTCGACGAACTCGCGCTCGTGCTGCAGTACTGCTTCCAGTACGCCGCGTCCGTGCAAGATATCTCGACGCACCCACCGCTGAGCGCTAAGACCATGGAGCTCAACGGTGTCTACCTCGTGCTTGAGCAGTTTTACGTGTCCCAAAGCGTGCGCAAGGCTGTGGCTATCTCGGACCACGAAGAGGTCGCGCCCCATGTATTTGAAATCAGGTACCGTGAGCGCCGTCGCTCCAGCTCTAGTCGTCTCTGCCTAGCACGGTTCAAGACGCGTCGTTTGTACTCGACAAGGCGTTTGGCCGGGCAGCGCAGAGGTACCGCCGGCTGTACCGACCGCTCTTACGCCAGCCGTAGCTCAAACTACCACACGGTGCTGGCTGTCGTCAGTGCAATCGTAGACGCGCTCGACAGCACATTTATGCCATCGATCCTCGCGATACCCGACCGCACCTTCAACATCCCACTGCCGGTGGCCTCGCCCCGGGCCCGCGACGCGCCGCTACCCGACGATGCCGACGACGCCGGCGACAAGTCGTTTGGCGACGCACTGCTTGAAGTCGTCGAGCTCGACCTCACAGCGCAGCTGCAGCGGCAGGCCAAGATGATGATGGCCATTAACTCGGCGCATAAGAGCACAACGTACGTGGACACGCTGCATGCGCGGCTCGAGGAGATGGAGTTCCCCGGCTTGCCGCCGCTGCTCGACTGCCTCCCCAAGGCACTCAGCGACCTGCAAAGCGACGTCGGCCAGGTTATCACGGTCGGCGTCCAGGAACTGTACGCGATCCAGCTCCAGGCTAAGCTACAGAAGCTCTTCGTCGAATCGGCGGCGTGCTGGCAGTTTGAGCTCGGCCTTGAATCGTACGAGTACTTTGATGTGCACGACTCACCATTGCTACAACTGCTGCACCAGGTAGCTAGCGATGTAGCTGGCGCCTCGGGGACCTTGATGCGTTTGTAGGTGCTGCGGGACAAGACACTGCGACGTTTTCGGCGCGGACTCAACCCGGCGACGTTCGAGACGCTCTGGCGCGGAGTCGTGCGCGATCTGTGCTCGTGGATCGAAGATGGCATTGGCACCAAGAGCTTCAACGAGTGGGGCGCCATGCAGCTGGACCGCGACGTGCGAAGCGTACAGCAGCTTTGTGCCAAGTTTCCCCACGAGCCGATTAGCCTCCTCGCCGAGTTCACGCGGCTCGATCAGGTTCTGTACAAGCCAAACCGACGACTGCTCAGCCATGGGTGTAGATCGTCCTTCTCGTCAACATGGTGCAGGCCAGCGATGTGCTCGAGTACGACAGCATCCGCGCTGCGCTGTCGGTGGCCGAGATTGAGGCGCGACTCCACCTGCGCTTCCGCAAGAGCAGCATTGGTGACGTTGTCCAGCGTCTAGAACAGGCCAGCATGCAATAGAATATATGAGCAGCGATAACGCTAGCCGAAGGCCCCCATGGGCAAGTGCATCATGTTGTCGTCGCTGTCGTCTTCGTCACTGGCGGCCGCACTGCTGCCACCGCTCGAGCCGTCGTCCAGGTCGTCGGCGGTGCGCACGGGTGGTGCTGGTGTGTCAGCCTTCTTTCCTTTCTTCGTCGGTGTCTTTTTGGCGGCCGATGCCGCGGGCTTGCGCGGGGTTTTGACCTGCGGCGACTTGCGAGCTTTCTTGGGCTCGGTACCGTCGTTCTTTTTGGGCGGTGGCCGTTTCCGCGCCGGCTTGGGTTTTGGCTCGTCTGGCGCCGTCACTGGGGTCCCCGGGTTCGAAGATGCAGGCGGTTTGGGCTTGGCGCGGGACTTGGCCGTGGATTTCTTTGGTGCGACGGGTGTGCCCTCGATCTTCTCTTCCTTCTTGTTCGGCTGCTTGGCCACAGTGGGCTTGGCCGTTGGGATCGGCGCAGGGGCCTACGAGTTCGTTGGATAAGGCGGTGGGGCTTGTGTAGCGCATTGTACCGTGGGCTTTACGGCGTACGTCTTGAGCTCGCGCTGCCATTTCTACCCACCACTTAAGCCTGCTGGGTATTCAAGATAGCGTACCTCGCGGGCTTCTTTTGGCAATGCATCCCATTCCTCGTCAAGCGCTTGCGAGATCTTGTGGCGTGAGGCCAAGGGGAGCTTACGGCGCATGGCACGTCGATTTCTTCTGAAGAAGATGGTCTTAGCCGTCATGAGGGCACCCATGTCGGCGTCAGCGGCATGCAGCAGCTTGCGCCGCCTAACGCGAATGCGCAGCAGCTTGTCGCGGAGAATGGTATTGTCTTCTTGGAGCTCATGGAGCTTCTCAGCCGCAAGCGCGTAGGCCGACGCTAGCCGCTGCGTCTCGGCCTGCAGATACTCGAAGCGCGCATGCAGCTCCGTGACCTCTGCTGCCATCGGTCCGTCCGCTCAAACCACCGCAAGTAACCGGAGGCATCCGCATACGCTGCTGGTGTTCCACGGCTTAGCACACGCCACTTAACGCGGTTGCACGACGCGCTGTGTCTCACATCTCATGGCAATCAATCGGTCGGATGACATCGAGCCCATTGAAACGAAGCTGTTGGGCTATCTTCCTAGAGTCGTGGTGTCCATAATCGCAGTAGCCTTATCCATAGTCGCTCCAGCTCTAATGCCTGCATGCAGTACGCATGCCCGGTCAGGGGAGCGACAAAGAATTGACAGTCTCATCACGTGCTAAGGGACGAGCGACATCCTTGGACTGTCATATTTCGATGCTAAAGCGTTCGACTGATCTGCCCAATTAAGACGTTCTCATATTGATAGATAACATTGTTGTCCTGCTTGTGGTATCGGCTCGTACTGTCATGTGATGCCTCACACTCATGAATCAAACACTTGCTAGGAAGAGTTGAAAACAGCTCAATCGGCTCCATGACGGTGACTCGTTAAACACTCAGCGGGGACAGGATCAATGACGTCTTGCGGACATGTCCTCCATTGAAAGATTGAGGGAGTTGGCAATAAGATCGAGCCAGAAAGTTGGGTGCCACGAGACTGTGCCTGTTCCTGTCAGTGGGTATTCATGGCCATTTATGGCTTTTTGCCACAATTACGTCCCTCAGTCACCTGTATAAAACCCACTCGTCTAATACAAAATCCAGGTTTAAAGTTTAAAACGAGCTCATTGAACAGCGGGCCCCACGAAGTCACAGTGGGAAAATCGCATCCGGCAGCACCATGGCAAGCCTCAGCAGCAGCGCGGACGCTAAGATGAACGCGCTCGACGTCGCTCTCGCCCGCGAGGAAGCGCTTGCCAAGTTCAAGGACATCAACTGGGGCACGTACTCGCGGCCCGGTGGTTTCTCCTTGGACAAGCATGAGATCAGCGCGATCAAGGAGATGGAGACCGTGGCTAAGAACGCGGCCGCGCACGAAGACCAGACTGATAACGTTGTGGACACATTCCTCCGCGAGTCGGGTGAATTCCTTGGTCATGGCCTTCTCAAGCTTATCAAGAACGTCACGGAGCCGTCCGTCCTGCGTTACGCTTTTGCTCGCATCGACGAGCTTCTGCCGGGTATACTGAAGGTCACCTCGGATCGAATACTCATGGAGGGCATAGATGGCGGTCGCTTGCGCAAGCGCATTGAGTACTTTGTAAGTGAAGGGAGCTTTGTGGACGCGGCGCCGTTCCTTCGCCTGCTCCGTAGCGAGACTGGTTACACGCAGTATGCTGCCGGTCACATCTTGGCTCAGTTCCTCACGTGCGACCCTTTGTTCTGCTGCATAGGAGGGGCTTATGTTGTATCACAGGGTTCGCACGAAGGAACAGGACATTGCCGCGCTCATTCAGTGGATCCTTGACGCACTCAAGGCGTCGGCGCAGATGACGGACACTGCCCGCGCCGCAACCGCGCGCAACGCCGTCACGACGCTCATGGTGCTTCTTCGCAACAACACGGCGCGCCTTGTTTTCACGAAGGCTGACGGCATGAAGATGTTCGCACCAAATACTCTCACCATCCCAGCTCATCCTCACTCGTAGTGTGGCCGAGGTCATGAAGAACTGCCAGGGTCGTGCTCAATTGGCGTACGAGGTACCCACACCTACCACCGCCATCTATCTCACTGTCTCTTAGCTTAGCTTCTGCCTTTGGACGCTGTCCTTCTGCTCAGAGGCCATCGACAAGTTTGGATCTTCGGGGGCTCTCAACGCCCTTATCCAGCAGGCTCGTCACTTGCCCAAGCCAGCTCCATCTTACCCTTGTGTAGGTCATTGCGGCGCCCCGTGAAAAGGTCGTTCGCGTTGCCTTGGAGGCGCTACAGGTACTGTCTCAATCCCATCGACCGGCCTGAGCGTGCGGCATAGAACCTTCTCGGGAAGCAAAACGGTGCCTACAACGAGGGCATGATCGATGGCGGGCTGCTCAAGACGTTGACCAACCTCCGCGACCGCAAGTGGGCTGATGAAGACATCACCAAGTCGATCCAGGCCGTGCGCGATGTGCTTATCCGCGAGTTCAAGGAGCTCAAGTAGGCCCCCCTGGCCGGTGGTGGTCTCAGTGGCGATGTAGCACCATGGAGCGCTACGAAAAGGAGCTGCGTACTGGCGCCCTCAACTGGGGCCTGCTCCACACCGACAAGTTCTGGCGAGAAAACTACATGTCGTTCGAACTCAAGGAGTTTGAACTGATCAAGTACGTCGCGTGGGGCCTGCAGAGGATTTCATGGCCCATAGGTTGCTCATCGAACTGCTCGAGTCGGAAGACCCGAAGACCGTGGCCGTCGCGCTCTATGATCTCGGTGACTTCGTGCGCTTCTACCCGAATGGAAAGCACATCGCCAAGCGCCTTGGTGCCAAGAAGGTGGCGATGAAGCTCATGACGCACGAAAACGCTGAAGTTCAAAAGCATGCGCTGCAGTGCATCTCCAAGATGATGGTGAATAAGTGGGAGTTCGTCAAGTAGACTCGCCCACCCGCCGTCTTAAGAACGATCGACATTGCATCCGCCTTGGGTTTTGTGTTCGCCTACGCCTGTGCACTGGCGACCAGCAGTCGGTAGCTTCGTGCCCAAGCTCGCACAGTGGCTTGTGTGGCGGTTAGCGCTGAGGTGCGAGGCGACCGACTGACGAGCATGCTGCATGCGTGCGATGCTGGAAGGAAGGCAGGCGGGGCCAGGGCATCCCGGCGGGCGTCTATTACCTAAATTTACTCTTCGCGGATGTACTCCTTCTCGAGGGCAGCGATCTCCTGGGCGTCTTCGAATTCGAGGCGCATGCCTTCCTTGATCGCCGTAGCCTCCTGCGCAGCCCACCGGTCGACCATTTCGTGGACCTTGGTGCTCGGAATGAATTCTTCGCCGCGCACTTGGTAGTACTTTTGCAGGAAGCGGTCGCCCTCGACGGCCTCGTACTTCTCCATGAGCATGGCAAAGGCCTTCTTCTCGGGAACGCCCAACTCGATGAGCGTGAGCTGCTCGTCAGCAAACTCGTACGCGGTCTCGTCGTCCGTCGGGAATGCACTCTTGCGCGCATAGAGCTCGGCGAGGCGGTCCTGCGGAAACTCAAGCTTGGGCAGCTTGTCGTAGTCCGTGCGGGGCATGGCCGGGGGCGGGAACCGGTTGACCATCTCGAGCCACTCCGGCGCCTCCACGCCACGGTTGCGCACCATGCCCCGCGTGTGCTCAATGACGTTCTTGATGATCTTACGCGCACGGCCCATGCTTACGTCTCCGTGCCCTTGGTCAATGGCCGAACTACTGGCCCTCGCACGTCCGGATGACGTAACCGTAGATATGCTCCTTTATCCGGATTATCGGGACACCTCGATACAAGATTATGTGCTTGTAGAGAGGGGCAGGAATTTCGAGCATTTTGCGTGGTCGCCGCGGCAGGAAGGAAGACCATGAAGCTCGTCCGGTGCGTCCATGGCGTGGGCATGACACGGCTGATGAGATGATGCACGTAGGTTCCTGATGAAGCTCTCTAACGAGACTGTTACCATTGAGCTCAAGAATGGCACGGTCGTCCACGGCACGGTCACTGGCGTCGACATCAGTATGAACACCCACCTCAAGGCAGTCAAGATGACGGTCAAGGGCAAGAACCCGACGTCGCTCGACTCGCTGAGCATTCGTGGCAACAACATTCGCTGCTACATCCTCCCTGACTCGCTCAATCTCGACACACTTCTCATCGACGACTCGCCCAAGCAGAAGGTCAAGGCCACCGGTGCTGGCGCCCTCGCCGGCAAGGGCCGGGGGCGTGGGCGTGGTCGTGGCCGCGGCCGGGGTCGCGCGTAAGCCGGAATTGACTGGCTAGCTACACCATAAATTCGTTTATCCAGCACCCTTATGTATATATTGGACTAGACTGCTAGCCGCTCGCTTGAGCCTAGCTTGCATTGGTACCGCACAATTCTTCAGGGGCTTACCACATGGTCCAGGCCGAGTCGCAGAACTTGTGCCAGAGTTAAGTCAACTTGATTGTGTTATGCTTTCCATTGCGAAGCCCTAATGTGCCGTGCTCTGCAGATGTGTGTGGGGCAGCTGGTCTCTCCCTCACATAGTGAGCTTCGACGGCATTATATAACGTAAGCACACGCTGTACTGCTTTAGTTTCAAGACAGAGAGCACTAGAGCCCTCGTCGTACTACAACGAAGTACAGTCGGCCCTAACATCAGTCATGATAACGCAAATACGTCAAGTTATCTTCGAGGGTGAACATGACTGAAGACCTCAGTCTAACTATAGCGAGACTCATAAAACGTGTAGAAGCACCTTCATGCGCTATCGCGTTGAAGTTCTTGTCGACTCAAATGCAGCCCTTGCTCCCCAACATTCCTACCACCTCTTCTTTGTCCGTCGAATGGAAGTTCCCTGTCCGAGCACGACCCCGTAGCAAGAAACGTCATTATAAACATCTAGTCCTCAATCTTTTGTGCTCTATGGTAGGCAGAGCTCCCAAATTGCTACGCAACAGCATTGTTCGTACTCCTATTCCATTGCGAAAAATGCATCAAAATGCAAGTTTCAGTCCTAATCCCAGAGCAGTTGCAGATGCATAGATTCCACGCAATTCCTAAACCAAGGCAACACTCCTTGGCTTCCTGAAGGCCGGTCGTCATCAACGCCCTTATCACGACACCAACTTCCTTCATCCATGTGCATTTATGGGAGCTGCTTCACTACTTGTTCACAACTTGTGCTTAAAGCAGAAGCAGCTCCTTACGGTGGGCGTCGTTGCGATGCAATTTGACGCACGAAAGGTCTCTTTTCGTATATACACTTTCAAGGCGAAACGCTTGTGCCGTTTGACTGGTGAAACGGCCAAGTCGACATCCGGATACCAAGGCCGCTATCCGGATGTGCAATCTGGCGGTGACTGGCAGGCGGCACTTCAACGAGAGCGCTCGGAGCTGCACGATGGTGTTCTTTGTGTGCGAGGGCTGCAACGAGACGCTCAAGAAGAACAAGGTCGACCAGCACGCGGCGCGGTGCCGCAACTGCTGGGCCGTCACGTGCGTCGATTGCTCGGTGGTGTTCAAGGGCAACGACTATGCGGCGCATACGACGTGCATCTCGGAGGCTGAAAAGTACGAGGGTGCGCTGTACCAGGGCAACAAGGGCAAGGCTGCCGTCAAGAAGAACCCGCAAGAGCGCTGGATGGATCTCATCCAGTCCGTGTCGGCGCCGGACACCAAGGTGAACCAGGCACTACAGCGCATCCAGAGCTACGACAATGTGCCGCGTAAGAAGGCCAAATTCATGAACTTCCTCAAGAACTCCATCGGCACGCAAGGCGCCGGCCTCGAAGAGCGCCTCTGGACCTTCCTCGAGACCGAGTTCAACAAGCTCAAGGAGCCGACGCCCGCCGCCGGCGAGAAGCGCAAGGCCGACGACGAGCCGGCCACCGACGCTAAAAAGCCCAAGACGAATGACGAGCCCGCGGCCGGCCTCGCCGCGCTTGCATCCCACGTCAAGGGCTACCTTGCGACGCAGGAAACCAAACCCGTTGAGGTCGAAGAACTCTCGGCCGACGAGAAGAAGTGGCTCAAGGTAATGAAGTCTATCGTGAAGAAGACCGACGGCCGCCGCATGGGTAAGAAGGCGTTGCGCAAAGCGACGCTGGCGCAGATTGCGGACAAGTACCCTGACCTCGATGCGACCAAGGACGCGTTCAAGAGCGCTGCCAAGAAGAGTACCGGCACCTTTGAGCGCGACGGCGACTACTTCGTTCTCAAGACAGAGTAATCCCACAGATTTAACTATGTATATGCTCAGTGCTCTTCGTGGGGTGGCCGCCACACCGGTTGCAACCCCCCCGTATATTATGTACACATTCCATTTAACTCACCACGATCACGTCTCTAAAACCTACGCGAGGTATGGGGCGCTGGCGTGCCACACGGAGTAATCGTGGAGCAGTTGGCGCAATAGATCGGCGTCGTCGCAGACGCCGACGAGGGCGGCTTGCGTCGTCTGCAGCGCGATGGCAGCGCCTTTGCCACCAACGGCGGCTACGTCCGCGTGCTCCCATGACAGCACCACAGCGTCATCCTTGAGAAAATGGACACCATGACCGTTGACACCGACGATCACGGAACCGTTGCCAACGACGTCGAAGACGTCGGTAAGCGCCGAGGCCGGCGTGGTTGCCGAGCGGCGTACGCAGAAGAAGTGGCAGCCGTACAGTCGATGCTTGCGCATCTCGTCCATGAACCGGAGCTGCCACTCGCCAAGACTCAGAGGCGCCGCGAGTGCCAGTTGCGCCCATATGAGTTCAGCCCACTCTTCCTCAGTCTTCTCGACGTGCCACGCCGCCGGCAAGTAATCGTACACGTTCATATCGAGCAACTACGTCGCTTTATGAGCCCCTGTTCTCGCTTCATCATGCGCATATGTACCTCTTCTTCGGATGCTGGCACTGCGTCCGGGTACGTGTCGATGAGCACCGCGTAGGCCGCCAAGCGCACAAGTGGCTCCGATTGCTGGAATGGCAGCCCTTGGCCGCCTACAACGTCTTCCATAGCTTGCAGGTAGAGCAGTCGACGAAAGAGTTCGTCGTCTACTAGCGGCATCGGCGGCAGCATCCGTATCTTGAGCACGAACCGCCGGTGTCGCGCCGTGCGCTGGGGATGTGCCCGGGGGTCGTAGTAGACGTCGCTTAAGTACGCCTGTGGGTGGCACCACTTTGCATCGGGCGCTTCATCCGACACAACGGCGAGACCCAGCAATCGCGCGAGGCGTTCGTGGAGCCCAAGAAAGTGCGCGCACACTTGTACGACGTTGGTGACGCTGAGCTCAGGCGAGACGGGAAAGTCGGTTGTGAGCACCGTGCCGTCGAGCAGCTCGATCCGCGCGACGAACGGCGGCCGCGTGTCGAAAGCCACGAGCTCCGCGACGCTTGGGAGGAACCCCGTCGCCTCCGTGGCGGCGTCGCCTTGAAGCCGGGCCTGGCAGTAGCGTGCGACACCCTGCGCTTTGAGCACTGCGAGCCGCTGGTCGAGCGGACTCCCGGCGTCGTCCACGTCGGTGTTTACATCGGCGTTCACATCGATGTCAGCGTCGGCATCGGTTGCCGTCGATGGCAGGTGCTTGGCCACAAACGCCTCGACGAAGGGCCGCAGCGCCGGCGACGGCTGCAGGCACGTGAGGCAGAGCGCGAGGAGGTCCCAGCCACGGCGAACGCTTTCACGGCGTGGGTTACCACTAAGTTGTTTGAGAAGCTGCGCGAGGATCTCGTCCACGAGGTGGCTGTGCTCGAGGCCAACCTGAAGGATGCTCTGGGCCAGCATCTCGCGGTAGCCCATGACGCGGTCACGCATGTACCCGAGGATGCACCGGTTTAAGTACACGGCGTGGTGCGGGGCAACGTCCAGCAGCAGCGCCGCGTCGAGCGCTCGGTACTCCCACGTGACCGGCGGCGGCGACTCGTCGACGCCCGCGCGCAACCGGGGAAACGCCGCCAGCTCCGTGCTTGTCACAATCGTCTCGACCACCGGCGCTTCAGCTTCGTCCACGACTGAGAGCTTACGCAGTACGTCGTGCGCCGCCAGCAATAGCGCGCTGTCCACGCTTGCATCCCGAGCCTCGTCGATGGCTTTGGCTAACAGCCGCTCCGAGGCTGGCGCCTGCAATAGCTTTTCCAGCTTGGCCTTGGCCGCGAGTGCTCGCTGGAGCCTCTTGGCGATCGCAGCGGCGTCGTCCAGCACGGCGCGGGCCCCGGGAACCTCATGGCTCTGCACGAGCTGTGTCTGCGACGACAGCAACGTGAGCATGTCGCTTCGGACCTCGTCGGCACGCCCAAGTCGCCCCGAGATCAGCGCCACAATGTGGCGCAAAGCGTCAACGTTGCGGACAGCGTCAAGTCGCCGAAAGGTGTCTTTTACAGCCCCGCTGAACTGCGCGAGAACACCGAGCTGTGCAGCCTTCTCCAGCTGCTCCCCCGCGGGTGCCGCGGCCACGGCATCGACGGCGGCGGCGTGGGCGTCGAGAGCGTCAGCGATGGCCACGGCGGTGGGCGTCGGTGGGTCGTGCGCGCGCACTGCGGCCAAGTCCCGCGCCAGCAGCTGCCGCCATACGACGTCGTCCGTCGCGGTGGCTTTGCCGACCGCCGCGAACGCTTGCGTGGCGCGTTTTACGTTGGCGTCCCAAGACGCCATGCCCACGGCCTTGCAGCGTTTGAGCGCAGCCGCCAGCAGCAGCGGGTGCTCCGCCTCGACCGCGAGCTCGATGAGCTCGATGGCCTGTGCCCGCTCCTGACTCGGCTTGAGAAACACCTTCTCCATGACGGCTTGCGCCTCCGCGAGCTGTGCTGGCGCCGCGTCGCCCAACTCCGCCAGCACCCCGAGGCATGCCTCGATGGCCGTCACCGACTGGCGCGCGATGGCTTTGGTGAGCGCGGCGTCCACGGCGACCCGGTCCGCCGGCGCCTGCGCTCGCAGACATCCCCACGCATCGTACGCCGAGTCGAGCAGAGCGAGGACTTCGCCGCCGAGGCCGCAGCCGATGGCGCGGTGGAGAGCGGCGGTCCACTCGGCCGGCGACGCGCCGGCTTTGGCTGGTAGCGCGAGCATGGCATCCCGCGCTTGCTTGGTCTCAAGTGCGCGAATCATCACGGCGGTCGCTAGCTGCCGCTCGTCCGTGGCACGACCTTCCTGCTCTGAGAGCAGCGTCATAAGCCGTGTCGGGTCCACGGGCGAAGCAAGCACCGCTTGGCGCAGGGCGGTCGTCGCAGCGTCGGCCACCGTTTTGAGCCGCAACTGGCTCGTCGCCTTCTTGAGCAATTCGGGCTTCCAAGCGGGGCTCACGGTCGCCGCCGTATGCAACGCAAACTGCAGCACGATCTTGGCTTCCATGGCTGTCGCGTCCTGCAACAGCGACGTCAAGTACGATTCTTCCTCGACCTGGTGCAGCAAGGCTTGCGCCGCGGCCAGCACACGAACGATGCTGGCGTCCTCGACCCAGCTGCGCGCGAATAGAAGGCCCTGCGTGATGCCCGCTCGGTCCCGCGCTGTCATAGCCGCACGAAGTGACCGCAACGACGCCAGCCGGCGCTGGCAGAGCCGCCGGTAGACGCCACGCTGGAGATTCCGCTGCAGCATCGTGGCGTTTGCGTTAAGGCAAACTTCGCGAACTTTCTCAAGCTTCTTGCGCTGGAGCAGTGTGAGCCACACCTGCGTCGCATCAACGCGCCACGTGAGGTCTTCGAGCACGCCGATGGCCGTGAGGCTGCGCACAAGCGATTCGAGCGTGTTGCGGTGGCCGCAGAGGTGGCGATACCGCGCAAAGAAGTGAGGCGGCGTCATCTGTACCGTGAGGCTGCGCTGCGCCGCGTGCATGAGCGCGAGAACTTGGAAGCTCCGCAGCTGGCGCAACAAGTAGCGCGGGTCCACCTCGGGCAGCGTCGGCGACGGGTTGAGGCACACGACAAAGTGCTGGCCCATGCTGCCCAAGCCGTCGAAGAGCGCGGTGGCTTGCTGCACGAGATCCGTCGCGATCGACGCCGTGTCCGGCTGATTCTGTTTGATCGCGTTGAAGTTGACAGCGATGCGCACGTGGCTGGCGGCCGCCGGCGCAGCATGCGTCGGTGAGTTGCCATGCCGGTCGACAAGGCCCTTGACAAAGCTGTTGCGCGACGATTTAAGGATTGCGGCCGCCGTCGTTGACACGCTCTTGTTGTTTTTGCGGGCCATGTCGTCGGCTTCGTACACAATCGAGCCCGCAGAATGGTGCACTAGGAACTGAAGCTTATAATTTTTCTTGTTGGTTGCGGACGGCAGCACGGGCTGCAGCGAAGCGTTGCCAATGTTATCGTTGGCGACGAGCAGTTTGTTAACAAAATGGGCATCGTGCGCCTGCTTTGTTTTGCTCACCATGTGCTCGTTTAGCACGACGTAGATGCCAGCGGGTGGCGCCTCGTAGAGTCGCACGTACTTGAATGGATCGAGAGGCGGGCCCGATTGCGTTGGCGACTCAAACACCCGCGACAGATAGTACGCTCTGGCCTTTTCGGACCAGTAATGCGCATGCAGCGTCTCGACGCCTTGCACATTCACATGGAGCAGCGTGTCTTCAAGCAGCGACGTTGACGCCGGGTCGGCTACCGTCTCAAAGCCAAAGCCATCGAGCACGTGGATGCCGCGGTTTTCAACCATGATGTTGCTCTTCTCGTAGCGCTCGACCTTGGAGCGCAAACTTGCATTCATACGGTACACGATGGCATTGAATAGCGCTTCGTAGAGGTTTTTGCAAAAGGTATCGCGGGCGCGGGATGCCTGACTCACGCTCACAATCTTGAGCGACGACTGATTCGTAGACGTGACCATTTTGCGTGTGCGAAAGTAGTGGTCAAGCACGGAAGCCTCGACTTCAAGCAGTGCCGCGGCCTTGGTGAGAGACGGCGCCGACGCTTCGAGCACCACACATGACGCCTCCGTCGGGTTCTCGTTTGGATTCGAGACGGCCGGCACGAACATCACGTTGCCCAGATGCAGAATGACGGCTAACACCTTCATCATGTTCTGGACGTGGTGCGCGGGCACCCGCAGCGCCGACAGCGAAGCCACGACGTCGTGGTACTTGGTGGCGTCGGCCTTGAACAACTCGCCGGGGGCAAATGCAAACGGCGAAGTGGTGGCAAAGACGGTTTCCGAAACGTCGAGAATGTCGGCGAGGGTTGGGTTCATGGACGCTTCAGCTAGGAGGTAATGGAAAATGTGAAAGGTGCGCTCTTTGCTTTGCACGACGCGCGCTTTCTCGAGGCCGTACGTCGTGATGTTGCCGGCGAGCAGGCGGCCATGGCTGTCGTAGTCGACGCTTGTGAGCTTGACGACGCGCGATGCGTTGGCGTTGTGGGGTAGGGACACATGGCCGAAGGCTTCGAGCACTGCGACGGCGTGGAGGATCTGCTCCTCGACGGGGATGTGCACCGAAGTCGTGCTGGAGGACGACGTCGACGAACTGCCTTCGCTCGCGTTGGAGCGGGATTTCGCGCGCACAGCCCGCGACTGCTCGTGGTGGCAAAGGTACTGCAGGATGAGCTTGGCGGCCTCGGACTTGCCCGCGCCGCTCTCACCCAAGAGAACGATGGCCTGGTCATCGCCCGACTCGTGCAGCGCACGCATGGCGTCTTCCGCGAGGCCAAAGAGGTGCGGGGGCAGCTCATGGAGCGTTTGACGGTGTCGGTACGCACGAATGCGGTCGGGCGTGTACAGCGGCACGGGCCTCTTGGGGTTAAGCGATAGAAGCACGTTTGAACCACATTCGGTGTACACGTGCTCATTGCGGTAGCGCGACCGAAGGGTGTAGAGCAGCGAGTGCTCGAGCGCTTGGGCTTGGGACTCATTCCGGCTCGTGAGATTGGCGTAGAGTCGCTCCGTGATGCCATCGGCATCGGGCGCAGCATCAAGGCGGTTCAAGAAGAGCTCAGCCACGTCGGGCACGCGCATAGAGAGGTCCATGCAGACCGGGAGGGCCTCGTCGAGGTCAAGCTGCCGCTCCTCCCCGTCCTCCGTGTGTACAACAAGCATGTTGTTGGCTTCCTTTGCCACGATGACGCCAGGAATGGCCACAAGCGTGTCGTCAGGGCACCATACCCACTGCTCCGGTCGATCTACGTACGCCGTCGTCTCGGCAGTGTCCGAGGACGCCGACGAGTCCACCCGGAAGC
Organism: Achlya hypogyna; assembly: GCA_002081595.1. Lineage (NCBI taxonomy): Eukaryota > Oomycota > Saprolegniomycetes > Saprolegniales > Achlyaceae > Achlya > Achlya hypogyna. Next base: position 2,115 of record JNBR01002032.1, on the reverse strand, counting down.
GCTGGTCCATCTTGCCAAACTTGGTGACTGGAAACTCTGATCCGCGCATTTTACACAGCGTTTTTATTGTTTTTTCAAGCGTATCCGGATAAAGCACACCATTTTATGTACAATACTATTTTGTGCCGTAGTAGGTTATACTACGAAAGGGCGTTAAAGGGCGATTAAACGGGCATCGGTCAAAAGTCTGAGCCTAAAGGAGGCACGCAAGGCCACCTGTCAATGGAAAGGACCTCGACAGCACGATACGAAATCGAGGTAGTGGATAGAATATGAAGGATTTGCAGACATATTGTACAAAGGGCCGGAAGATTCCAGCTCGTTCGCAAGTTCGATCCACGTCACGTGGTGGCTACTCTGTACTGCGACAACTTCAAGGCCACCAGATCTGGGTTTCGGCGCGGCACCAGGCAGACACCAAGGGGCCATGAAACGATTAAATGATGTGCTGTTTAGTTCAGATTGTATGAATTAACTTATTCTTAGCCTTCCATTCGTAGTGCCTCTTGTACGATTCGTATTGTGAAATTCAGCTAATTTGGCAATTCGTACCTCGATTTGTACGATTTATTGAGGCTATGGGTACGAATTGTGGAACCTCCCCAGCGCTTTAAAGCATCAATTCGTACACCCCTGGGATGTCATTGTACGAATTGTTGGGATTTGGACTACGATTTAATGACACAAGGTACGAATGGCCGATTTCAGACGGCCATTCGTACTATCCAGAAACATGTCGTTGGCCAGTAGTAGCAAATAGCATGCACGGGCATACATAGGTTGCGCGTCCTACGATTTGTAGATGTGCCGCAATGTACGAATTGTACAAAAACCACAACGATTTGTAGGCTTATTTCATTGGCCAAATTAGCTGAAGGTCACAATAAATGTTCGAATATCTACAAATCGTAGGACGCGCAACTTATATTCTGTGCGTGCTAATTGCTGCTACAGGCGCAACGATATGTTACTGGACCGTACGAATTGTCATCTGAAGTCGGCCATTCGTACCATGTGTCGTCAAATCGGAGCCCAAATCTCAACAATTCGTACAATGACATCCCAAGGGTGTACGAATTGATACTCTAGAGTAGGGTTGGTGGGCGAAACCTTTTGACTTGGTGGGACTGGGAGAAACGTTTCTCCCATGGTAGATACCGGTATGTACCGGTATAAACAGGTATAAACTGGGAGAAATGTGGGATCAATAGGCTAAACCCACTTTAGCGTGCGGGAGAAATCTATTTGACGTGATAAAGCGTGAATGGTATTACCAAGTTAAATGCAATGTTCAATCTTCAACACAATTCATCATCCCGGCATTCAGGGCTGCAAGTCCATCGGGCGTCAAAGCAAATCAATCCTCCGAAAGGCCGTCGAGCATCGAGACACGAGACTCATGGCTGGTGCTGCCCGTGTCCGCCATGCTGCACAGGATCGCTTGGAGCAGGTTGTTGTGGGAGCACTCTTCGAGCTCCTGGTCGTTCAATTACGACGAGTTGGTCAAGTCGGCCGCCTCGTCGCTGTCACTGTCGCGTAGAGTTGAGTACCCGAAGAAGTCTCACGAGCAGAAACCGCAGACGATCCACGCCGTAAGTTGTACAGCACAATGTCGCCCGAACAGTTAACAAGTTAAAAGTTGGTCCAGTGGATACTATTGGAGTTGGTAGTCGAGTCGGTTGTCAGTGTTAAAAAAGAGGTAGCGTTGGCAATAAACATTGCCACCTAACAGCGATTAAACTTGGCTCTTGCTCCTCTAGGGTTGATAAAAGATGCACAAATTGTACTTTCACGTCTGCCTTCGAGTTAAGATTTTGCAAGCATGTCGAGGCCGCATAATGCCGGTCCATGTGGACCATGTCCGCACCACCGTACTCCCATCGCCGTGCGGAAATGAGGGTTTTGTGAGAAATTCCACGACACATCGGCTGTCATGAGTGCAAAGGTCATATTTTCGCGAAATCGATATGTCAAAAAAGTAAATTGCTGTGTCGTTTGGTCTATTGAAAGTACCTTGTTGAGCTTTAGTTGGCGTGAATGGGTAAAACGAGGCCACCGACGAGGTTTTGCCCAAGCGAGGTGGGATCGGCAATTCCACGCCTAGTTCCGTCGCCG
>JNBR01000355.1:0-29713 GCA_002081595.1 Achlya hypogyna | reverse complement strand
CCGGCCTCTTCTTGCGTCGCTAAAGACAATAATGCTAAACCATATGCATTATTCATCTAATTTGGTCATTTGACATGGCTTAAATGGAAACTTTAGTGGCGTAAGCAAATATCATGAGCGTCTCGGGGCTCACCCGCACGACTCATTACGGGGTGCGACTCGAACTCGAGTGCTTCGCGGCACCACAAGGGCACGAAGGCTGGCATACCCCCACGCTTTTCCCATTGCATCGTTCTAATAAGCAGGGGTTCATTTAAGGATCTGAAATTGGCGGGAAAAAGAATTTATTAAGTCATGGCTGGGTTACATCCAATCCATGGGCTCAGGGTATTCGTCCGGCGTGCCAACAGCTTTGGCGGCAACGCTGGCCCAGGAGAGGAGCTCCTTCAAGCAGACGATCCCCGTGGACGCACCGTTCTTGATCGTGTCAATCTTGAGGAGCGTTTTGAGGCCAACGACGCGCAGCACGGTCGTCCAGTCCTTGAGTGGGTTGAGGTCGCAAACGCTTGGGCCGCCGTTGGCCGTGTAGCATTCGGGATGCGAGTCGAAAGCAAAGGTCTTGATGGCGTTGCACGAGATGGCGGGGTCGCTCAGCGAGGCGCCGAGCTTCTTCTGCAGGCATGTCATCGTGTTGTACATCCACGCCTTGCCCTTGGGGGAGAACGAGTCCTTGTACGCGGCAAACTTGTTGCAGTAAAACTCTCCGAAGCCGAGTGCGTAGCCCTGGGGGCCGCACGGGTGCGCGGCCTCGAGGCACGAGCGGTAGAAACCGCACGTCTCGGGAACGGGTACTTTGCACGATTCGAGCGTGGCCGGCGTCGCGTTGTAAGCCGGTGAGTTGGCCGATACACAAACGAGCGACACAACGGCAAGCACGATAGAGTCGATGAAGCGCATGATGGAGGTGAAGCAAATTGGGAAATGATGGCAATCGCATCCCCGGATCAGTGTTGCGTATGCCGCATCTCTGTACTCATCTGGAGCAAATGGATGTCAGCGTTTGTCTCGCGTGCATAAATGGACGACCACCCGACATTGTCCAAGTACTTTTGAAACCTCTCCCAAGTCTGTGCGTGGCGTTGCTCCATGATGATGTTGGTGGGCCATTTCGTGGCCACACCGAGATGCGGTCGTCGTGGAGAGAGCAGCCATTTCGGCGGAGAGCCTCAGACAGGGCACACATCAAAGTGGTGCGTCTTTGGCACTCAATCTCTCCAAGTAGATAGTTCATTATGTACTTATAGAGCTGGTAACGGGCCGAGCGTACGCCGGCAGGGATCTCCGAGCCAGAGGCATGGAGGTGCGAGGTCGCCCAGCTTGTCCCAATCTTGGAGCAGCTTCAACTTCCTGTTAAGTTCCGTTTCGCGTTAAGTTTCACTGGACGTTTGGTGCTCGTCATCCGGATGCCGTATCCGTAGGTCGCCACTTGCCCCACTTTGTTCTGAGCGACGACGACGGGGCCATGAACGTGAGTGCGCTCATTACTGGCCACGAGACGGTCGGCGATCACACCGAGTTCATCGTACAGGTAGACTCTGCCCTTCTCAACCATTGCAAGGGCTCGGCTCATGCACGTCCTGTGGTAGATCAGCTGCAGCGGCGTTGTGTGGCTCATTTCCCGGCGCTTCAGTGACTTTGACCAGCTTCACTGCCGCCTTGAGAGTGTGTTCCAGGGCGAGCTCTGTGTCCGACTGCCTGAAAAGCAATGGTTTGGCCGGTACGTTGCGCGACATTTTCACCGGTGTGGTTCAAACGTCAAGGATGACCGGCGTCCGCCGAGGGACTCCTCCAACATTGCATGTTGTCCCGGGGAGAGGGAAGGAGTAGGTACTGGGCGTGCAATCAAAATGCGGAGCGTACTAGCGGCATGTGCAGCGATGCCCGCATGGATTTGTCGAGCTGAGGTGCGCACGACGGGCGCTGTTGAGAAGAAGGACGAGGACGATACCAGCAGATAAAACTGCTGCGCATCGGAGGAATGTCAAATCGCTTGATCTTATCTCAAGCCCGTCGTGTCTCTCGGCTCGGCATTCCGGGTGTCGTTCCATGGGCTGCGCTCAACGTCCGCGTACTTGGCACGCCCAGCCTGTGCGTCCCTCTGGTGGATCAACTGAGACGTTGACCTGATTCATGACTTCCCATGTGCCCACCATCTCACGCGCCCTCCTAGTTTCGACCCTGGCTTCCTCACGAAGCGTCAGGCCGGCCTTCAGCTCTACTTGGACGGTATCCTCCAAATTCCGGGTATCACCGACGACCGGTCTCTCCAGCACTTCTTTGAGGCAGTACACCAGAACCTCCATATATGCTGAGTATGTCTGTAGATGGAGAAAAACGTAGAGCTGCACTCGGACCTCAACCACCGCAACTCGCAGTCGCTAAGTGCTACGAACAAGCACTTGACGGAAGCCGAGCGTTGGCTCGCCATTGTCGATAAGACAGCGCATGCGCTTATCGACATTTCCGAGGTGCCTGAGCCTCTCGAGGTCGAGCAAGCCAACCAGAAGCGTGCCGAGATCATCGCTGCCTGGGCGGAAGTGGCCACACCAGCGGCCGCGGACTCCGGCTTTCCTGCCCTGCACGTCGCGAGCGACGCGGCACCGGTGTCCTTTGCCGCTTCCACCGCGCTCCTCCAAGACTGGCACACACAACTCGCCGAGGGCAGCGCGTACCAAGTGCAGCCGCCGTCGGAAGAGCTCGTCGCCGTCATGGCAGACTCGATCTCGGTCAAGTAAACGACCTCAAAGTAGTATACGTGCATGTGTCATTGACTTGTGATCTTCTGTTCACGATGGAGTCGGGGAGGTCGGGGCTTGGCTGCTGGTAGACAATTGTGTGCATTTTGCCCTTCCTCGTTCCAATCGGCCGTTCCAAAACCCAAAATTCATTGTGATTGGTCGACACCGAGCGCGGAATGGCCGACAACCCAGCACCGACAGACGCCCCCCCAGACGCCCCCCCGCCACCCTCAAAGAAGCGACCGCGCACTGAGCCCCAGGATCCGCCGGCCACAGAAGAGCTTACGGAGCTGCTTGGTTTCATGTAATCTGCCCGGAAGTTAGACGCCTACACTTCGTCTTGCAGCTCGTGGTGGAGCTTGCGCAACTTCCTGGCTTGTGTGTAAAATGTCACTGCAGCGGCGCCGGTGAGAACGAGCAAACTTGCAAAGACCCCTGCCAGCGCGTAGCCAATGCTAGAAGATGACGGTGTGTCTTGGCCCGAGCTCACCGACGCGACTTGCGGTGTCGGCGAAATCACCGCAATGTCAGACGCGTTGGTGATTGTGGCGTTGAGAAGTGCCGACGAGGAATCGTTGAAAGAGCGGTTGGCAGGTACGCCGTCGTAGAGATCGTCCACGGTCGCGAGGAGCTGGCCCAAGGCAGCCCAGAGCTTGAACGACAACGGACGAGTTCGGGAGGTGCACGAGGTATCAAGCGCCCCGAGGTTGCCGCCCACGTTAACATACGAGAGGATGAGTTCGGCACCGCAGGTCGACTTCTGCTGCGCCACAAATATCATACACTGCCCGTAATCGATGCAAGTACCTCTGTGGTTGTCCAAGTCGTGTACGTGATGCCGTGCGGCGCGACAGGGAACTCGATGAGTTTTTTGCGCTTGCCCTGGAACTCTTGGAGCTGCTGGCGGGCTGCCCACAGCGGCGTCTGCGGGTCCAGGCCGCCGTTCATCATCAACACGCTCGTCATCGGTGGGATCCGCAGCTAGGGTCAAGTCTTACGACCTCCACCGCGTATGGCAAAGGCACCCTCATGTTGGCGTACATGTCGAGTGGGTATGTGAACGTCACACCGCTCGTCTTTAAGATGTCATTCGCAGGCATCCACCGATGCACTTACAATGAACTCGCGGCAGTCGTCGGAGCCGTCCCCAGTGTAAATGCAATATTCAGGAAACTGCGTGAACTCTTGGAGGCCCATGACGCCCGTCTTGAATTGCTGCCAACGCGTTAGAGGGGTAAGTAAAAAGAACGTACGTTGTAGATCGACGCAAACGTCGGGGGCGCCGGCGTCTTCTCCCAAAGCTCCGAGTACGCGATGGTCGAATACAGAAGCTCCGAGTCCAAATCGACCTCTTGCGTTGCGGTTTGGAAGACGCCGCGGGCACGAAGAGAGGCCCAGACTCTCGCCAGCACCTGTCATCGATGATTTGAAGCAATCACGCAATGTTTCGTCAAACCTCAACGTCATCGCACAAGCAGCGCTGCAGGCGGTAGACGACCATCGGGATCAACAGCCGGAGAGTCGATTGCATAAGAAAAATGCCAAAGGTGGTCTTCAGCCCATCGACGCCGCCCATCGTCGTCGTGACGAAGTCTCTACACGCACCGCGTGATTGTTGGTGCGGCTATCGTACGCACGCGCAGGCGGTGGAATTGGCATCGACGTCGGTGTACAGCTGTAGCACAGCGGACTGGAGTGTCGTGCTGCGGAATTTGGTCGCGCAGAAGGCGTCCGAGACGCAAAGACCGAGGAAATCCCAGCCGACAGCGGCCATGTTGCGGTCCCAGTTGTTGAAGTAGAGCCTGGCTGAGCCCGAGTGGGGTACGATGCCGTCGAGAATGTAGCCGCGAATGCTGCCCCCGCGAGTGCGGTCGCTGTTTTGCACAGCAATAACGCGCTCAACCCACAGCGTGCCGTAGCTCACAGCATAGAGATACACCTGCGCGCATCGGGAGGCCGCTCCATAATCACAAGCACTGACCTCTTGCTGCGCTTGATAACCTTCGACGACACTGAGAATGTCAAGTGCCGCACTCGTGACGGAGAAGCCTGCCGCATGACCTTCTAGCCACCGCCATCACCTTGACAGCAAAGAAGGTTGGCGGTATACCATATACGTTGTTGATATCTCGAAGGCAGTCTGGAAGCTCTTCCAGGGAGACACCGGGCCCTAAAGGGCTGCCTGACGTCATGGCTTGTGCAGCCTCGCACTGTAGTCGCCCGCTTCGACCTGTGCCTCGATGGTCCATCGTCATGACCGTCACGCGCCGCCTGAAGCGTTCGTAGAGCTCGACCATCAATGGCTCCACTAGAGCATGCCATTAGAAAGACCATAGTTGAGGAAAGCGTACTATTGACCGCCGAGGCCCCTGGTCCCCCCTGCAGCACCCAAAGCACCTTGGCCGTGTCGGGGTGCATAGCCGGAAGGCGCTTGACGAAAACGGGTAGTTTTAAAGTGCTGTTGCACACATGGGGGTGGCACAGCGGTAGCAAGTACTGGCCGCACTGCGCCGTTGTGGGCACAGAGGCTTGGTCGGCAAACGGGGCTAGGCTCTCAACGAGCCGGCGCCCACGCGAGGGCGCTCTCCAAAACGTCGTCTGGCTGCAGCTGTACCAGCCATTGAACTGGAGCGCCGACGCAGTTGCTGCTAGCACCGCGAGAGCCTTCAAGCGCATGGTTCACCCACAGGAGAAGTGATGAACATGCATGTCAAATTCTATTTTTAGTGGGATTTCGGCATGGATTTCCATGCTTGTCATTTAAAATGGCTCTCCCAACGCGGAAAAAGATGCAGCGACCATCGTTTCATCGGCTTTCGTGTGCTGTGCGCTCGACCGCGACAGTCGCTAGCTGCCGTCTTCAATGGCGACGGTCCATGGAGACTCTTCACGGCGCATTGGGCAGTTCCACGGAATTCGGACTTATGAGAAAGCCTTCCTGAGCAATTTGCCCAATTAGGAATGCATATCTTTGTCATTTCAGGGGCCACCCAACGAGTATGGCACTCGTCGACGGCGATCGGCGCCAGCTTGGCGTCGTCTCGGTGGCATTGCTCACGTACTTCAGTGTTTGCGCTGGCCCTTTTGGCACGGAACTCATCGTGGCATCGTGCGGTCCGCTGGTGGGCCTTGTGGGCTTGGTCGTCTTCCCGCTCGTCTACTCGCTGCCAACAACAATGCTCTTTGCTGAGCTCTGCAGCGCATTCCCTGTTGACTCGGGCTTCTGCACATGGGTAAGCCTTGCCTTCGGCCCCTCGTGGGGCTTCTTCGTCGGCTACTGGTCCTGGCTCGCGAGCGTCGTGGACGCAACTGTCTATCCGTGCCTCGTCGTCGACACGCTACTGCGCACCGACGAGTCATGGGCCACGCGCACGGCCTGCCGCCTCGGCGTCGCCATTGCTTTTACTCTGCCGTCGCTCTGCGGAATCCAGCTCGTGGGGTCCACGCTCTTGTACCTCAGCAGCTTCATTCTGGCGCCCTTTGCCGTGCTCTGCGCCGTGGCTGTGCCGCGCATCGAGCCGGCAAACTGGCTTGCGACGCGCCCAGACCCACACTGGACTCAGCTCGTAGGGCTACTTTGCTGGAACTTTCGCGGCTTTGACGCCACGGGCGCGTACGCCGGGGCAGTCGCCGATCCCAAACGCACGTTTCCCCGAGCCATGGGCCTCGCCCTCCTTCTCACGGGTTCATCGTATCTCCTGCCACTGCTGGCCGCCGCTGGCGCCAACGAGCCGCCCTTCCTAACGTGGACGGACGGCAGCTACCCGGCGATCGGCGCGGCGCTGGGAGGTGCCTGGCTCGCGTCGTGGATCGCTGTGTCCAACACCGCCAGCAGCTTTGGGCTGTACATGGCCGAGACGACGGCGAATGGTTACCGGCTGGCAGGCATGGCAGAGCTCGGGCTTGCGCCGCGCGTCTTTGCGAGGTAAGCACGGGTGGGTGGTGGGCTGCAACTGGGACTAGGCGGGAGGGGCCGAGTGCGACACCCCGACGAGCTATTCTATGCATCCTTGGCATCAGCGTGGCCATGTGCTTGGTCGACTTTTCTACCATCCTCGGCATCACGAACGCACTCTCGTCGCTCACGCAGCTCGTCGAAAGTGTCGCGGCCCTGCGCCTGCGCCATGTGCGGCCCGAGATTGCCCGCCCGTACCAAGGTCGCCAGCCCTTCGTGTCTCTGGCGTCATCGCTTAGTCGCGTCTGTAGTCGGGCTCTCAACGCCGCAGCTTACTGTCGCCATGGTGGTACCCATTGTGCTGGGCGCAGCGATGACGCTGAACCAGCTCCTTCTCAACACGACGACCTTGATCGTGTGCGGCGGCGCGATCCTCTTGGGTGGCATCGCGCGGGCGGTGCAAAGACAGCGGCCCGAGTCCATCCCTCTCCTCATCGCTGGGGATGCTTAAAATTAGCTGCATTGGGTGGCGCCTCCTGCGCCCGTGTCTATGCAACAAATGAGTTCTCCGGTCCACTCTCTCTTATCTCAGTCCTGGTCGAGTCTACGTGTTGGGTCCACGAGCGGGCAGCACCTTCGACAGCCAAGATTCCATTGCACGCGTGACAGCCTTCGTCGTCAGTCGCCCCGTCTTTAACGTCGGACGCCATTCTCAGCCTCGGCTGCCTCGATTCGTGCTGTTCCCAGTGCAATATTTCGCCGCCCAACATGCCACACGCGAAGTGGATGATGGCGCAGATGCGACCGGCGACTCGCCACCATCGCCGTGCCACCAACGGCGCCGGTGCCTTGAAAAGATCGCGCCGATTGTCCAACCTTCCACTTTGCCCTTGAGTTGACGGATGACACACCGCCCATCGCCGACCGCTTCGCCGCGCCGCGCCCAATCACAACCTCCGTGCCATCGCGGCCGTGGCACTCTGACGGCAGCAACGGGTGGGACAGCCCGCGGAAGCGGGTTGAAGCCCGCCCTTGAACTTTCGAACTGCAAGTCGACCATACAAACGCTCATACTACCACGGCACCCGCGCTAATGTTTGAACTTCAAACCAAGCTACTCACGGCAGTGGGCATCCGGATACGCCGCCGCTGTCTTCGACAACATATGGCGACAGCCGGATATGCTCAGGCCCGGGACAGCATATTAAGCTGGGGAACGTATGCGATACAAAGAGCGAGTGCCCGGGGAGAGAGCCGGAGAGACTCTCGTATACAAACCGCTAGAGAAAACGGAGGCGCTGGCAGAGAGGCGAGCTGGGACACGAGTGTAACGTTGGGGCGGCGCGAACCCAAGTCGCGTCCAGCTGGCAGGCGGCGCGAGGATCAACGATGAGGCGCTTATTTCATTTTCCCAGCGAGAAGACCAAGCTCTTGGTCGAGAACCCACCCGCGCACTAGTTCCCAGTACATGCCTTCGACATGCTCTCTACTGGCGGCGTCCGATTGAACCCTTTCTTACAGCAGGCCTGCAAGCAGCCTCTCGGGTCACCCGCGGCCCTGGTGCCGCGTGTTGGGACCGAGAAGGTGCGCCGCTCGTCGTCGGCCCCTGTCGATTCAGACGGCGCGCTCGACGAGACGGACCGCAAGGTGCAACGCGCAGTTAACTCGATCCGCTCGAGTCTGAATGAGATCTACACCGACCTGCATGCGAACGTCGTGGACGAGCCCGCTGTCGACGCTGACGATGGCGGCTGGGGCTGGTTCGAGGACATCGATGAAGACAATCAGCTGCAGCATTCGAACCCCGCACACGCGACGCTTGATCCGCAAGCAACCTTGTACTCGGGTGGGATCGATGGCAAGCGTGATGTGTTCAAGACGTTCGAGCCGCTGACGTCCATGCTTTACGAGCCGCTGTTCGCTGACTGCGCCTACCCGTGGATGCGCCTGCTGAGTCCGCACCGCCCGCTTGGCGCCAAGATCCAGCTCCGGAGCTTTCGCATCGTGGAGGCGCCGGACGGAAGTGACCGCCACGCCGAGTACTGCATCCAGTACTACCTTGGCGACGCAACACACACGGTGTGGAAGCGCTACGCCGCCTTCAAGCGCTTTGTGACGACGCTCAAGATCAACGGCAACCGCCGCAGCCTGCGCGCCTGGAAGGACGTGCTCGACCGCTCCACGTGGTTCCGCTCGCTCGACATCAAGTACCTGCACCAAATGTGCTGCCTCCTCGAGACGTTCGTGCAAGTCCTGCTGCTCGAGGCGCCCTCGCCGTACCACGTCGCCCGCCTTCTCGCTGCCGAGTGATTATCCCGTACAACTTAGTTATTTAGTAATTTAAGATTTTGTTATCTCGCCCTAAAGACCTTCTCACTTCGAATTGCTCCTTAAGACCGCCCAACTACATCGCATGAGGTTTCGGCAACTCTACCGTGCTTCCTCGATAGCGCTGCCCCATATTGGCTCGGTATGATCGCTCCAGCCGGGATGAATCTTGCAGGAAGAGGCAGGTCGCGCGCCAGCGGCTGGCGTCAGCAGAGTTCCGCAGAGTCAGTCGTTGCGACGGCTCGCTGCATAGGCTCGCCGCTGCGACAGCGGACAACTGAGCGGTACTGAGACGCTGGCTTGGATTGCGATCGGTGCGGCAGGTGAAATCCAGTACTCGATTCATCGGCCAGCTGCTGCGAGCGCGCGCAGTGCTCGCTGCCGCGGCAGCTTGTCGTGCTGGCCGGCCTCTCGGGCGTGAAATTTGTTGCAGTGGGTGGGTTGTGGATGCCATCGCATACGCGATGCGTCAAGCCAACGCACGCCGGCCAAGAACTGGTCAGAAACGCTGCAAACGGGCAGCGAACCGGTCGGCATCGAACCGCCCGCATCGTTTCATGTTCCAGCTGGAAAACACAGCAATGCATGACACACGCCACTGGATTCAAAGTAATTGATGAACGTAGATGCTCTCGCACTCCATGCTGCCGAACGTAATGATCTTGAAGGACGGGTTCGCCTCGGCAATCTTGAGCAGCCACTCGTTGCACGCGCCGCAGGGCCCGAGCGGGTTGCGGTCCTCGGGCGGTGGGATCTCCTTCTTGGGCATCCTACGCAACAACATGACACCGGCGCCACCGGTTATGAGACGTACGCAACAGACGCCAGCGCGGAGGCCACGGCCGGCGTCGTGCCATCGCACGAGAACGTGCGCGGGCGTTTGGGCTTCTTGGCTTTGGGCGAGCTGGCTTCTGTAGGCGCTGCATGCACCGTCGGCGTGAGGGGCGTTGGGAGAGACTCGGCACGCGGCAGCGCGGGTATCTGCGGCGCAGACATCGGGGGCGCCAGATTGACGCTGAGGACACCGATCATTTTGAGTGCGTTGCGGTGCAGCGTCGGGTCGTTGGCCAGTGCGCTACCTATGGCGTTGCGCTCGGCGCACAAGGAGCCCGTGGGCATCGACACCTCGCAGTTCATGCCCCGATGCACAACAGTAGTCAGCTCGCCGGTGGGTAGGCGCTTTTGGATGAGCAAAATTGCGAGGACGGGTTTCCGCGACTTGCGCAGCCAGAAGCTGCCGACTTCGCCAAGGTGCTGGCCTGGGTAGCCACTTAGCGACTGTAGTTGTTGGCGGCGAGGTACCTTGGACAAAGCAATCGCGAAATGCCTTCATTTCCGCTACGAGTCGCTCGACGAGGGGCTCCTTGACGTCGGCGAGGCTGATCGCCGGCGTCGCTTCAATGTCTTCGAACGGGTGGAAGTCCACGTCGTCTAGGCTGAGCTTGGACTCGTGCCAGAACGTCTTGAGCTGCCACAGGTGCAAGTACGACGGCGTATAGACCCGCAGAGCCGCGTTGAGCGCGCTCAGCCGGGCGGGCGGGCCATCGGCGTACGAAATGGTCAGGTGGAAGTGGCTCTTCCACGAGTCGCCGACCTTTTGCACGAGCGTGTCCCGGTGGGCCTCGAGGAGCGGCCGCAGCTCGCGCGTCATAAACTGCACGTTGTCGTCGTAGCTACGGGGGCATTAAGGATTTCGGCCGAGGCGCGGACGACACCGGAAGATGTTGGAGCCCGAGTGCACGCGCGTGATATGGATCTTGGGGTAGTACGCGCGGACAAACTGCGTCATAAGTGACGCGGTAAACTCGGTCGAGTTGCCACATATTGAATGCGCCGCGTTTCGAGGGATACCGGCACCCGAGATGAGATAAAGCAACTGCTGGCTGTCCTGCGAATACACCTCCGCAAGCACTTGCTCCCACTTTGGCACGAGACTACCGAGGAGGGGCAGGAAGACCGCCGAGATCGCAACCTTGGACCACGACCGCTCAACTTCAAGCTGCGTTGCCTCGGAGCAACGAAGCTGAAAGTCGGCAAGCGCGAGCGATACACCTGCGAGATCAATGGCCTTGTCACAGAAGCTATACCGGGTCAGCCACTGCCAGGACCGGTGCACGATTACCGAAACCCCACGGGGTGACCTGTTACCGGGCAATGCTCGGGGGTCACATGCGGTAGCAGCTCGTCCAAGCGTTGCACAATGCACTGCGACACGATGTTGAAGAGGCTGAACTTGGCCCGCGCCTTGAGCGCCGTCTTCCCATGGTGTGTGGCCAGCGGCGCGTTGCCCGTGAGCTCCACGACCAAGTCCGAGTGTGAGATGTTGTGCACGAGGAACTCCATCTCGCGCCGACCAGCAATTGGGCAACTGCTGTGTATCTCCCAGTCGTATCCGGATGTCCCAAAATACTAACGGATAATAATTTTATCCGGACATTGGGTAAATCGGGACAAACTAAGTTGCCCCCAAACCTTCGAATCCCCAAACACAAGGGCCTCAGACCAGTAGCGCGGCGCCAACAACGACGAGGGACAGACTGGAGACTACATAAGCGACTTCACAAGTGGCGTCGCAGTAAAGCGACTTGCAGGCACATGAAGAAGCAACGCCATCGAGTACTGTACAGCCCCCGCCGAGAGTGGGGTGTCGGTACTTGGTCGCGATTGGTCCTTGCGTCCGAGTTCCGACGTGGCGAAAACTGCGGAATTCGATGCGATGTCGACGCCACTTGGCACGGACAGGTTATCGCACGTTGCTGATCGCGATACCAGGCATCACATCCGCTGCCTGCGTCAGCATGAACAGGAGCTACCGCAGCGGCCTCCCAAGCGCCAATGCATCGGGAAACCTGGCCACGGCATTTTCGAGAACGACCTCTCCCCCTCCAGTGCACATCTGACGTCCTCGACGCCGCGACGGCAGTCCAGCCCCTGTCTAATTGGGAGGAATCGCCCATTGCAGCCGGCATATGGCGGACCTACTTGCCCCTCCAGCCGCGAGGCAACGGTGCGCTGAAGAACTGCAGCAAGCGTGGGTGCATTGCAGGCGCTGTCAGTCGTTTAACGCGATGCTGGACCTCCCAAAGGCGCAGCCCGCAGGAATTACGTCCATCCTGTCACGCGGGCGCAGCCATCGGATCCGAGAGATCAAGTTTGTCCCAGACCACCGGCTGCGGCGGATTTCTTCCTTTAGCAATTAATATCCCCTCGGAATTGATGGATACGAGAATGGCATATGTCACTTTTAAGCTTGACGGAGCTCCCGGTGCCATGTGGACAGACCTGTGAAATTCAATATTTGTACTGTATCTAGACGTTTCTATGGGTTGCTCTAGGGCCTGGAATGCGCCGTCGAATTATATTACGCTGCAATACAAACAGGATGTGGTTTTTAATTTGTCGGTCAATAGCCCATTTGCCCGCTTCAACACTTGCAGGATGCAGTCCCCGACCGACAAGACCCCGACGCCGCCGTATTCGCCCGACCACCCGCATGCTAACCTCATGACGCGGACCATGCGTGTGAACACGTCCTTAAGCGAAGACATGCCCACGGAAGAGTCGCCGCTCATCCCGACCTTGCGGCCGGCGCCCCCGCAGATCAACTACAACTCGGACTCGGCCGTGCACTACGGCAACAGTTCGCGTACGCAATTTTCAATGAGGCGTAGCTCACGAAATCGTCCTGTAGATGGAGCCATGTCGCCGTCGACGCGCCGCCATGTGTACTACGGCGGAGGCCACTACAACGCGACAAATAATAGTTCAAGTGACGAGGAGGGCGACCAAGACATGTTTGCGATCACGATACCGCAAAAAGGGTACCCGGCGGTCGCTGCCCCCGTCGTGCTACCCCATGCCAAGCCGCGTTCGGGATTCAATAACTTTCTCAAGCCGAATCCCGTACAGCACACACGCTACCTCTCCCAGTTCCATGATCTGTCGCCCCAACAGGTCATCGAGGCTTCGCGGAACGCAAACCGGTACACTCGTCGGT
This sequence comes from Achlya hypogyna, assembly GCA_002081595.1. Taxonomy (NCBI): domain Eukaryota; phylum Oomycota; class Saprolegniomycetes; order Saprolegniales; family Achlyaceae; genus Achlya; species Achlya hypogyna. The sequence continues at coordinate 16,755 of JNBR01000355.1, read as the reverse complement.
CGCGCATGCGCAACATGAAGAAGTTTCGGGTACGTTTGTCCCGCCGTGGTGCCTGTCCCTCATGCCTTTTTCCAGCAAGATTTGAGTGTGCCCAAGATGCGCGTGTCAGCGTATTGCACGTGCGACTCACTGCACCTCTTTAAACTCCTGAAATGGCTTGAGCGCATCGAAACCGGCCAGCTCCCCGGCGGCGAGCTCAGCCCCAATGGCTGGACCCATAAGATGTACATGGGTGCCATTCATTCGTCGTGCGCCACAGAAGACCGCGAAGAGTACTCCATCTACCGGCCGCGTATTAAAGCTAATGGGCGTCGTATAGCGATATGGTCACGGACGAGAACCTGAGCATCGAGCGGAAAGACGTCTTTTACTTTGCGTACGGCTCACCATTTGACAACCGAGAACATATTTCCCTGTTAGGACTGGCTGCACCGTCTTTTGGGGCCTGACACGCGCTGAAGAGCAAGCCCACATCCAGGCCATCCGTGCCTTCTCCAAGGGCTACGTCAAGCAAGTCGAGGTCGAGGACATGGACTTTTGCTACGGCGAAGCCACGAGGTACCGGGATACAACCCCCCCGGAATGCTCATGGACCGTGATGCAGCGTCATTAACGACTCGATCACGCTGAGCAGCTTTCGCGCGTCAGAGAAGATCGCCATCTCGTTCGCCATGGCGCAGTCATCCAAGCTCGACGTCTTTGAGCAGCGCGTGGACGAAACGATCCAGGAGACACGGCACATCCCGCAGACCCTCGCCGAGACGGGTGAGATCAAGAAATACTCGCAGAAGGACATTTCGCAGCTCATCGGTCGCCTCTTCATCGAGGTACGCGTCACTCCTCCTCTCGGCGCTCAGTCGCGAACAGCGGAGTGACATCAACTTGAACTCGGACATGCTCGACGACCCCGACTTCTTCTGGGATGACGACGAATACCAGCCACTCTACAAGAAGATGATGAAGTACCTCGACGTGGACAGCCGCGTGCACATCCTCAACACCCGGCTCGATATCCTCCGCGAACTGTGCGCCGGACCCTTTCTCCCAGCCCTTATGCCCTCGTAGGCTCGACGTGCTGAGTCAGCAGCTCGCGCGCCAGCACGACACGAAGCTCGAGTGGATCGTCATCTGGCTCATTGTCGCCGAAGTGGTCGTCGACGTCTTTTGGCAGATCCTCATCAAGGACGTACTCGGTTTCTTTCAGCACTGCGGCGGCGACTAGGCGTAATTTCAAGCGCACGTCGCGTTTGCATTTGCGTTTAAAACTTGTACGCGAACGTGAGGAAGGCTGTGTGGCCGCGCATCTCCTCGTCGCGCTTAGCGAGCGTCAGCTGATCCTTCTCGGGCGCCTCGGGCTTCTCGCCGCGCTTGCGCTTCTCGCCCGTGGCTGCGTCCACCTGAGCGATGGTCGCGTTGGCGCCAAAGTCAGGCACGGGCATCGACACGTAGCGGGCTGTGTACGTCATGAGGCGCGTCTCGATGGTGCGGATGCCTGCGCGGATGTGAGTTGGGCCTGAGAGAGTCGCGTACGATCGAAACCGTCGATACGGAGCGCATCACATGTTTTCTGCACCTGCTCCATGCACGGTGAATAAGACGCGAAGGCGCCGCCGGTCTTGAGCACTCGCTTGGCATGGCCTACGGCTTTCCACGGGCACGGGAGGTCGAGGAAAACCACGTCGACTTTGCCATCGAGATGCTCCGGAAAGCCTGCGCAGTGTGAGGCTGCGTCCAGGCAGCGGTGCACGTACCTTGCTCGCAAGCGTCACGGCACTCGACTGTCGCGACCTTGTTGAGCCCATTGGCAGCGAACTCCTCCCTACGGCAGGATTTGAGCTGGAGTCGAGGGAGCACGTCGGGCGCACTTGGCGACTTGGGCGCGCGTGGCGTTGAACTCGAATGTATACACGTGGCCCGAGGGCTGGATTGCTCGCGCAAAGGAGGTCGTGAGGGCACCACTGCCGGTGCCCGACTCGACGACGATTTTACCGGGTCCGCAGTGGGTGTTGAAGAGGATTGCGCTGGCGTCGAGCGTGAACACGATTTGCGTGCGGTGGCGCAGCGCCTTGCTCCAGAGCTCGGGCGTCGGCGACAGGATGTAAATGTAGCCCTTGGACATGCGGGAGTACACCTTGGTGCCGTACCGGTGGCCAATCATGTCATTGTGGTGGAAGGCGCCGTGGCGGTTCTGGTACACCGCGTCCTTCTCCATGAAGGCGTAAGTCACGCTGTTGTGGGTCTCGTAGAGGATCACGAGGTCGCCGACCTCAACGATGGGCTTGCCGGCCCACATGGACACGGACGACGGGGCCACGACGCTCGTGGGGGCGGCCACTGGCTCGACTTCAGCTGGCGTGGTCATCCTGGTTCAAATGGTGGGGAATTGGGCGAAAGGATTGGTCCTCAATTTCCACCAATCACAGGCGAGGACGTCCGGAAAAGCCCGGAGTTGAAGTTGGCTTGGGCAACGAGAGGGCGCGGGTGTCGCGAATCGACGCGTTTCACCCGACTCCCTTGATCTCTTGGGTTGCATGCGACTGCATAGTAATTCACGCTAATAGTCATTGCAGCGCTTTGTAGACCTATGCTAATTCAACTCAGCGTGTGCTCAGCGTGTGAAGAAAGATGGCGAAATTGCTTGGTGGACCTGCGTTGTAGCCACCGCAGAGGCTCAAAGGGAAAGGTTTGAACAGCTTTCACAGTGTATGCCTGTCCTACTGACGCTCATCACTCACCTTCACGAAGCACTCATTTAACATGATTGTTACTCTGGCTTGCTGCGTTCTTGACAAGGTACTCCTAAACTCTCGACTGAACACCCAAGCTATGTATCCATTCCAAATGACAAACTCTTGCGCCACAAGTGATTTTGGAATCACGTTACCATCCATGCGCCTCGCATCTACATTGCCTATGCCCCACTGCTACCACCTTGCCGCATCGCGTTAAGAGTCGAACGTTCATACCGCAACCCAAAGCATCAATTTTGTTCCACAAACGATTTCAAAGAGCCTGCCACTTGAAGCACGCACTTGATGCCAAATACAAGAAAAGGACAAGGTGTCGTCGTCACAACACTCGAAGTTTGCAGTTGCGCCACAAAGCCTTGACACACGAGAAAACGACCTTGTGGGTCTGCGCATTTGGCTCATGAGTTTCAAAGTCACTGGCTTGTCAATTTGACTTGATAAATTGCAAGTACACGCTTAGTAACAACATATTGCGCACCAGGAGCACTGGGAGACTCTGGTTTCAGTGACGTCGCTCCGGAGCATTCTTCACGCCTCTGGACGTTTCATAACTTGGTGTGTCATTTATTTTTTTGCAGGTCATAAAATCCACACAAGGCTCTCATCCATGCACCCGCAGACCGAATCTCATTTTATTATTTCTAAAGTGATACAAATGCACGGTGATGTTCCCAAATGAGCTCCATATTTCGTACCTTTTTCATCTACGTCCCTCTGCCGGATAATGCTACTTGTTATCTCGTTCAACGCGGCGCCATTGCTGCTCGTACCACCGCGTGCCTCTTCTATCACCATCTCGGCATCATTCCTAGAGGCTTAGAAACTCCATAGAGGTGTCTTGGCACACGGTCGGCTTGCCAAAGCAGAGGTATCCGGACGTGCGACGATATCAAGATGTGTAGATGCACCGAATCCGGATAGCGCAATTTGGTGTTATTCTTCGTGGCTCCTTGGTAAAAAATACAATACAAACTACCAATAATAAAATTGAATTTTATTCCAGGAAGGCGTATCCGGACGTCGTTGTTGCCTGTTGAAAATAAAGAAACGCCGTGGCCGCGGATTGACTGGGCGTTTGTATGGCCGGGTCCAGGCCGAGTTCATTTTGTATTCGCACACCATGGCAAGCCAGGAAGAAGACGCGCATGACGCGACTGCCGACGTCCCGATGCTCGGGTGGACGTCGGCGCAAGCGGAAGAGACCGGCGACATCGAAGACCACGGAAGGATGGTGGATGTTGACGGCGCCATCGGAATGCCGATGCGCAAGAAGATGCGTTTGAGCTTCATCCCGACAGACGAGACGTGCGGCAGCGGCAATAGCACGGACGACGAGAAGGATCAACAGGCGCAAGTTCAAAACCGACTGTTTGCTTTACTAAAGCAAGGCGAGATCCGCAACTTTGTTCTGCTCTTCAATGAGCAGACGGTCAAGGTCAAAGCAACGCTACTCGCGGCTAAGGATGAGGTCGGCTTCACGCTGCTGATGAGTGCCGTCAAATACACAAACCTCGAAGTCTGCAAGCTTCTCATCTCGCACCACGTTGATGTGAATGAAGTCAACGAGAAAAACAACTCAGCGCTGCTCCTCGCTGCCCAAAAGGGGCTCATCGATATCTCCCAATGCCTCCTCAACGCAGGCGCCTCCGAAGAGTCCCGCAGTGCTGCCCTCGTTCCTGCAGCCCATTTCGGTCACCTGGACGTCGTGTATCTGTTGTTACGCGCAGGGGCCGACCCCAACTACGCCAACCAGAAAGGAACAACACCCTTGATGCGCGCGGCGCAAGAGGGTCAAGGCGCTGTTGTTCAAGCTCTTCTTCGAAACAGGGCCGACGCGAACGCGCACAACGTACACACCTTAAATCTTCCCTGGTTCTCACCAAGTTGACGTAGAAAGAGGGCATGACGGCATTGATGCTTGCGTCTCAGCGGGGTCATGCAGACATCGCGGACATTTTGATCAATGCGGGAGCCTTGGTCGACAAGCAGACGGTAGCACCAAGCATTCTGGTCATCTCTTACGCTTTGCTTTTAGCGGCAGGGGAGCACCGCCCTTTTGCTAGCCGCCAAGCGTGGGCACGCCCAGGCCATCATTGCCCTTTTGAGCTCTGGAGCCGACATGTTTCTTAAGGATGAGCGGGACAAGACCGCGCTCGACAATGCGTCCCGCAGAGGAAACGAAGAGCTCATTCGCATCCTGACCATTGACGTGCGTTGCTGTTGCTGGAACATTGACTTACTGAACTCGCTTTTAGAACCAACAGCACCTCATCAAGTACCGGCTACGCACGATTCGCAACTACACGCTTATGTCCGTGTCCACGCTCTATCTCCACGGCCGTGCCACGGTATCTCGCTAGTCTCCCACTCGCCGACCTCACGCCGATTGTAGCTTTTACCCCGACAAACTGCCAGTGCAACCACATACGGCAGCTGGCTCGTCCGCGCGTTTGGGCTGCCCAAACCGCTTTTCCGCAGCATTGCCCAGTTCCTACCGCTGTGCCGGACGTGGTCGACGCAACTGCGCAACTTAACCCATCACGTGGCCATCGACTCAAGCCAAGTCGTCTCGAAAGGTCTTTTAATCATGAACGAAGTACTCTGCGACGCGAAGCTCGAGGTGCGCTACCTCCCCGACATGGTATGCTTCTGCCTTGAGCCATTGGGCTCATGTTTGACCGGTGTAGACGGGCCCAGGGCAGCTGCTCCTGCTGCGCGAGCACCCCGAGTACCAGGCGCTGCTCACAACCGCTACGCTCGGCTACCCGATGCCCCGCGAGTTGCTCCAGCGGCTTTGCCACATGGCCAACCTTCAAGGTGTCCTGGCGCAGTACCCAGGCCACGAGGTGATCGAGTTTGGCACGCCCGTCGCGCAAGACGTTCTCGCGGTGCTCCAAGCGCTGCTCGAGTGGGACGAGATCCGACGGCGGTATTGAGAAGGACGGCTATTTATCGTATTTAATGAGATCTGCGTGTCCTCGGGGCCGTCGCCACGTTACCCGCAGCCCTTCCATTTCGAATCGGACCTGAGGCAAGTCCCACGGTCATTCCACGGTCGAGTCCCACGGTCGCGGCCGAGGGGTTTCCATCGGCTTCGCGATTCCCTCGCTGCGCAGTTGGCGCCCGAGTCGACTGGACCGCGAGTTCTCAGGTCGTGTTCCGCGGACGCAGGTGCCCGCACCCACTTGGACCCTTCTGACCGCTCACCCCCGTCGGGCGCTGCACTGGCGCTGACTATGCCATACAAATGTCAAGTATCGCGTTGCTGATAGAACATCGCTCTTCAATGGGCGGTGAGTATGGCATACGAACTTCAAGTGCGTCGGTGGAAGGTGCACCCGAAGACGGCTCACTTTAGATTTGCCATGTCGGAGACCCTCGGGCTCATTCGCGTGCCGCGCAAGCAGCCGGCGCAAAACTCGTGGAAGCTGCGGGCAGTGGCCCTCGCTGCCGGCGCCTGCGCGCTCCTGGGCGTGCTCACGCTGTCGCGGTCGGAATCTCCAGCATTAAAGGGTGTCGCACCGCCAAAGCCTACGGACTTCTGTGTGGATCGCCGATTTCTCACTCTGGCGCAGCTTGAAGCGTGCGTCAACATCATCCCTTTCAACTCCTCGGACCGCGACGCGGCGGTCGCCCATCTCCGCACAATTGTATGTGACTGACTCACAATTGGTCGAATGAATCAACTCATGGGTGTGTTGTCCTAGCTGCCCAGCTACGCGTTTAAGGAGCTGGCCAAGACGGAGCATACATTTGGTCCGTACTCGATCCCGGCTGTCGACCTCGACGCCGAGCTTGATGTCGTGGCCAACACGACGTACCCTACGGACGCCGCCTTTCAAACCGCGCTCTACAACGTCTTCAAGCACCTTCGCGATGCGCACACGGCATACCTCAAGCCGTCGTACTACTCGTCCTTCTACGCTTTTCACCCCGTGAGCCTCAAGAGCTTTGAGCGCAACGGATCGCAGGTCGTTCAGCTCGACACGCCCGACCGCACCGAGGTGCGCATCTACGAAACATTCTTCCCCGGCTCGCAAGTGGACACGGACATCAGCGGCTGGGACGTTATTGCCATCGACGGCAAGTCGGCTATCGACGCCCTGCGGGATTTTGCCAACACTGAAATTGGCTTGCTTAAGGACGACGGCACGCGCTTCAACATGGCCGTGACGGGCTTCGAGACCGGTACTCCCTTCTCATCAGTGTCGCATCTGACGGTGGCCCGTAGGCCGCGGCTGGTTTGTTTTCCGGCCGCTTGCATCCTTCGACATCCCCAAGGACGACGCAGTGAGCTACACCCTTGTGCACCCAACAACAGGGGCCACCAAGACGCTCTCGTATCGGTGGCTCGGCGTCAACGGCGCGGCCTTCCCCGGGCGGACGCCGCCGCGGTCGAACAGCCACCGGCTCGAGCACCTCTTTGCGCGTCTCAAGCGCCATCTCACGCACCACAACTTTCTCGACGAGAAGCCGACTGTGGCCTTCCACTGGCTCAACGACGATGTCGGCGTGCTCAGCATCACGCAGTTCTCGCCGTCGGGCGATGAAGACGCCAATCTGTGGACGGCCTACTTCGGCGCCAACATCACCACCGCGCTCGCCGAGTTCACGGCCCTTGGTGGCAAGAAGCTAGTCCTCGACCTGCGTGGCAACGGCGGCGGTGACATCTGCCTCGGCTACGCCACCATCCGCTACCTCTTCCCGGGCCTCGACCCGCTCGGGCCGCGCGAAGGCGTCGGCCCTCACAGCGAAGCCGTCTACCACCTCAAGCAGACACCGCTCTTTGAGCTGCTCGCGCGCGCAGGTGAGAATCAGTCGCGCATCAATCCGCTGGCCGCACGCTCCGAATGGGTCCCCAATCAGTGGTTCGATGCTGCAACCAAGCGCCAGTACCGCGACGCGTCGTGGATGACGGCCACGGTAGGATCCGCGGCACCTGCCGGGCTCATGGCGACTTGTTTAGAGCGACAATCAGCATCCGACGCTCGGAAACGTGAGCCAAGGCGTCTACTACGGCTGTTCGGCATACGACGCACTCTTTCAGGCGCCGGGTACAAGCTTCCCGGGGCTGCCCAAGGAGGACATCGTACTCGTGTCGCACGGCTACTGCGGCAGCACGTGCTCCGTCTTCTCGAGCTTCATTCAGATGCACGACTTGGCGCAAACCGTGGCCTTCGGCGGCTACCTCGGCCAGCCCCAGCAGTTCTTTTCATTCCCTGGCGGCCAGGTGTACAACTCGGTAGACCCCGTGGGAGCGAGCCTGCATCACAAGCGTCGTAGATCTCCGTGTACATCGACGCCATCAACCTCGGTGTTGACAAGCACCCGCTTGTTCCCAAGCCGCTCACAACAGGCGCGGCCTTCGGCTTCGCCATGGTGGCCATCTCCCCGTGGCAGTCGCCCAATGCCACGCTTCCGCTCGAGTTCCAGTTCGTGCCCGCGACGCACTACCCGCTCTTCCCCCAAGACCCGCTCGACGCCGAAGCACTCTTCGAGGCCGCCATCGCCGCCACGTCGCAGTGAGTCGCTAATATATAAGCGTTCCTTTACACGACGACGGTATCGGAGTGCGGCATCTCGAGCACCTTGCTGGCGCGGGGTGAGTGATGGACAGTCAACGACAGACAGTACCTGGGTGGCGTCGGGGCGACGAGGAAGCGGTGCCAGTGCTGCCGCCAGTTGGCGTACGCTGAGGGCCGGCGGTCGTCGTCGCGGTGGGGCGTTAGCACCTGCGCCGTGCGCGCTCGGATGACTTCGTTTGTCGTCATGTTCTTGGCAATGAGCTGTGCGTGGTAGACGAAGAATGCGGCGAGCAGGCAGCTGGTGCTAACGGTCACATACAGCAGCACGGGCACGAGCCAGTGCTCTTCGAGGACTAGCCGCGCTGAGCAAGCACAGGTGGGTGGACGTACACTTGGCGACGCCGCGGCCGTCGACGAATGCGACCTGGACCGCAAAGGCGGCGAGTGTGCAAAACATGAAGCTGCGGGTATGAGAGGAGGGGTGGCCAGGGGGCGTACATGTCGACGGCGATGAGCGAAAGAAGAAAGCTCATGAAGGGCCGGTGGTTGCGTCTTCCGACGCAGTTGCCCGTCCTGGGATGAAGCAAGTTACACCGAATGTGTACAAGAGGAAGAGGCACCAAGGGCAGCTACGTGGGCGACGGCGTGAGAGCGCTGCCATGCACGAAACCATACTGGTGATCGAAGTGGTCAACGCAGCAGTTGCACACGCTGCAATGGCTGCGCCGCGGTGGCTTGCGCACTTGGCAAATGACGCAAAACCGACTATTATCGTTGCCTTGGCTCGGAGGTTGCTGCTGCTCGTAGCCCTTGGGCACGAATCCTGTTCCAGAGTGAGGTCCATGAGCATTCGTGGCATTACTAGCCTACCGGGATCCATGAACGCTGTCCTGGCAAACCACACTAGAGCATTGAGGTAGCCTGGAACGACGACAAGAGAACACATGGGCGAAAGCGGCGCCGTCAATCTAAGCCAGATCATGCAGTAGATGCTGCACCGAGGACAACGCACACAACGTAGAGGTAGAGGCCGACGACGCCCGAGATGAAGGCGGCAGTTCCAACGCAGTTGGCTACCTGCGTCTTGCTGACGACGATGCTTCCGTCGCGGTAGAAGACTTGGTTGCCGTGCCACGCCTTGAAGTACGGCTGCCCCGACACGAGGCCGTCGGAGTCCTCGTCGCCCGACATCCCACACTGCAATCGGCCGTTCGAAAGTTTTTGGAGGACCCCGATCTGTTCCAAAGGCTTGCCCCCCCCCCGGGTGTCATAAATCAAAGTGTACCCAGCTCCATCACATCTACAGCCGCAGCAGCCCGCAGGCACGCATGGAAGCATCTCTCTGCAGTAGAAGAGCGGTCGGAATTGCGTCGTGTAATGCGCTCGTTTGCTGGAAGCGATGCCCGTCCTCATGGGTTCACCAACGCAGTTGCTGCTGTTTTTGGGGGGGGGTCTGATTTTGGTTGGGGGAACTGGCTAATCCAGTTTCGCAGCGAAGCCGACCATGGGCGGCGTGTCCTCGAAGAAGACGCCGGCAGCAGACCCAGCGGCGGCACGACATGCAGCGAACCGCGCCAAGGCGCAAAACCAGGTGTCGGCTAAGGATAAGGCGATCTTGGAGCTCAAGGCGTCGAGGGACCGGCTGAAAAAGTACCAGAAGCAGCTCGAAGCAGAGAGCACCACGCTCGAAGCGAACGCTCGACAGCTCCTTGCGAAGAAACAAAAAGACCGCGCGATGTTATGCCTCAAGATGCGCAAGTTCAAGTTACAGCAAATCGCGCAGGCCGATACGCATCTACTCAACGTCCACACCATGATCGATAGTGTCGAGTGGGAGACTCAGCAGCTCCAGGTCCCTCCGCTGTCTTTCACGCGCGCCCTCACGCACAAACGTAGATCTTCGAAGGGCTCAAGGCCGGCAACTCGGTCCTCGACGCCATCCACAAGGAAATGACGATCGAAGCCGTTGAGGACCTCATGCTCGAGACGCAAGAGGCCCAGGCCCACGCGGATGTTCGCGTTCCCTTGACTGCCGCAGCTGACGAGCCATGCGTAGGAAATCAGCCGCATGCTCGGCGGTGCTTTGACCGTCGAAGATGAAGACGCCGTCCTGGCGGAGCTCGCCGAGATCGAGCGTGGTGAAGCCGCTGCCTTGGAAGCCCAATTGCCCATCGCGCCCGGTACACGACTTCTCCCACTAGCGGAATGCACTCATCCACCGCAGACGACATGCTCCTCACGCTGCCCGAGGCGCCGACGGCGGCACCCGAGAAGCCGAAAAAGTCGCTCGTGTCAGCGTAGATGTAACGAGATAACGTGCCTCCAAGCGTCACTTGTTCGATTCGAAGTTGCGCAGACAGATCTTAACCCCGCATTCTGAAACCCACGGCATGAAGGTCGTGAGCGCGTGTGTCCACGGCCCCTCGCGCCCGTGCTTTCTGTGCCCCGCCGGTACGGTGCTAGTGCTGCCTCGGACCTTATCGCTCACGTCCAGTAGCGGAGCCGTCGCTCTACGGCGAGCTGCGCATGAAGCCTTCAACACCCGGCACCGGCCCCGCGATCCATCTCGTCAAGATTGAATGGCTCAAGCCGCACGAAGCCATTGTGAGCCGCGATAAGATCGAGAGCCTTACGGCAGCGACGCTTTCGTGGGGTGGGTACCTTGAGCCGCTGCTTGTAGACCGTCAAACGGGCGCGATTCTCGATGGCCACCACCGATACACGGTGGGCCTGGAACTGCAGCTGCGCCAGCTGCCGGTCATTCTCGTGGACTACCTCGACGATGCCTCAATCACCGTCCATGTTTGGCCTGGCTCCCGGCTGCAGTCGCTGTCGAAGCAAGATGTGGTCCTGATGGCGCTCTCTCCCCACACGTTTCCACCCAAGAGCAGCCAGCACAAGTACCCGTTCGCGCTCGGAAAGATTGCCGTGCCCCTGCGCCTCCTCGAAGACCGTGCACGGTACGCAGGCATGTACGCGCCGGCGTCCCGCCACGTGCCACACCGCGCCTAGACGAGGTCTGTAAAATACACACTAATATGCACATCTTGTATCGCTGCTCCGCGCATCCGGAGTCACGGACGCCGCGCTGCTTCGCAATGCGCCACCTCATGCCTCGAACGTCCGCATGCCTCATCCGGAAAGATACGCCTCACCTCAGCTGATGCACGATATCATTTCTCTGCGGCCTTATTGTCGACGGACGGCTGCCAGGCACCAATCGCCGCCGAGAGGCCATCCACGCACGGGACTGCGCTTTGTACACGCAGACAACCGAGGCGCCTCAGGGCTCCAAGCGGCGCGGGGTGGAGGTGGCGTCGACCTTGGCGAGCAACGGTGTACTCTCGGACGGGATGCCGATGACCACGGCGGCCTTCCCAGGCGACTGGTACCCCGTCGGACTGCAGTTGCTACTCTGGTGTGACGACCGGCGCACGTAGTCGTGGTTACGCTGGTACACGCGACGACGGGCGCGGCCCGCGAGCAGCTTGAGCTTGCTAACGCAGCGGGTAACGCCGACCTCCCGCGTCTCGACGAGGCGGCGCGACGAGTGGGACAGGGCCTTTCCGAGGTCCGCCTCGTCTTCAATCTCTTCTTGAATAAGCTCCTCCATCACGTCCTCAATGGTAACGACGCCGACAAACTCGACGTCGGTGCCGAGGTCCTGGTTGGCGATCCAGCAATATTGCACGTGGTCGACGTCGGCAGTCACGAGCGCCATGTGCGAACGCCCCTTTTGGAACTCGTTGAGCAGCTCGTAGCAGGAAAAGTCGGGGGAGATGACCATGGGCTTCTTGAGGATCAGGTCCTTGATGGGCCGGGCGTCCGTCGGGTCGAGCACGATGAGTCGCTTCACGAGCAGCAGCCCCACGATGTTCATGCGGTGGCCGCGGTGGACAGGGATGCGGCTGTGGCCCGAGGCGAGGATCTGCGCCAGCGTGTTGGCGTCCAGCAACGTCTCCTCGTCGAGCATGAACACATCGGCCCATGGAATCATGACGTCCAGAACGGTCTTGGTAGTCAGGTCCAGAGCGCCGTGGATGATGGTCACCTCGTCCATGTGCAAGTGCGTGCCGTGCGTCGAGTGGGGCGATGCCGCGTCTACAAACACGTGCTGACTCACACGCACGCTCGGGCGGCGCGGCGACAGGTGTGCCATGGAGCCCTGCGGCGGCAGCGGGTGCGTCTGCCGCTGGAGCGTCACGAGCGCCTTAAGCTCCTTGCGCTTATAGCGCGTCCCAGCGTGGTCCTCGCCCAGAAGCCAGTCGAGACCGCGGCTGAGCGGGTACGCGACCGGCGCTGCCACGAGCACGAGCAACTGCACGAACGGCACTAGTGCCGCGGCAATCGGCAGCTGCTGCTTGCCTGTGAAGACAGCCGAGGGCAGGATCTCTCCGAAGAGCAGCACACAGGTGACGGAGACGACGACAGCCGTCGCCTCGGGCATAAGCCGGCTCAGGAAGATCGGCAGCGCCTCGTTCGCCGCGGCGTTGAAGAGTAGTAGCGTTACAAGCAGCAAGTGGTGCCGCTGGATCAAGGGCAGCACTCGCTCTGCGCGGGCCTTCTCAACGGGCGAGCCCTCGAGCTGGAGGATCTGCAAGTTTAAAATGTCCATCGAGAGCAGCCCCATCGTTAGGCCGGCCATGAGCCCCGCTGTGCATATAAGCGCGGCGACGATGCCAGCTCCGAGCCAGAACGCCGATGGATTGCAGCTTGGCGTGAGGAACTCGCGGCCGCAGTAGGGCCCTCCGTCCTCCGCCATCAGCACAAGATTTCTACAGAAGATCGTCCGGATGTCGGCGACCGGCGGCGAAAGATCGCAATCGCTGAGGTCTCGCCCCTGCACACAGCTGGGCCCTCCCTGCCACATCGACCTGCCATGCACCAAGCATCCCAGGCGGCAAGTGAAAAGCAAAGAGTGTATTGAGGAGCAACACTTGAAGTCTTTTAGGCGGCGAGGAGCGGCGTGACTTCGTTCGTGGTGAGGTCGACGCAGACGAGGAGCGCCGACGGGTCGGCCTCGCCGTCCGCGTTGCGCGGGAGCGTGCGGCGGGCCTTGGCGCGACTGCCGAGCTCCTTGAACTTGGCGATGGCGCGGAGCACGCCGCGCTGGCGCAGCTGCATCGTATGCTCCTCGGGGTTCGGCCCAAGCTGATTGACCGACACGTCGCTTTCGTCGGCGATCTCCTCCATGATGATTTCCTCGAGGATGTCTTCGATAGTCACGACGCCCGAAATGGTAACAAGGTCCGGGTCAATATCCGTGCCCGAGGCCCAGCACTGCTGCACAAGCTCCTTCTGTTCCGTCACCACTGCGATGTGGCACCGGCCCTCCTGAAAGACGTTCAGGATCGAGTAGCACGAGTGGTCGGGGGTCACGAGGATCGGGCGCCGGAGCATCAGGTCCTTAAGCGGGCGATGATCCTCTGGGCTCAGCACGATGAGCCGCTTCACGAGAAGAATGCCAACGATGTTGGTGCGATGGTTCTTGAACACGGGAATGCGGCTGTATCCGCTCGCGAGGATGTCCGTCATCACGTCGAAGTCGAGGATCGTGTCCACATTGAGCATGTACACCTGGTCGAACGGCGTCATGACCATCTGCACAGTCTTGGTTGACATGTCCAGCGCACCGTGGATGATGGCCACTTCGTCGTTGTGAAGATTGGTGCCCGTGACCGAGTACAGCGGTGTGAGCGGCGTGGCGGCGGGCAGTGCCAGCGGCTCCAAGCTCTCGTCCGAGCTGTCCGAAGACGACGCACTGTGAAGCGTTGGAAGCCCCGTCGTGGGCGACGTCGTACTGCCATAGTTGGCTCGTGCCATGTCGCGGTACGATTGTAGCTTCGACTGCGACGTCGACGGCTTGAAGGGCGGCGAGTTGTTCTGGAGCGCGACAAGTGCTTTCAGCTCGCGGCGCTTGTAGCGCGTGCCGTCGTGGTCCTCACCCAGGATAACGTCGAGGGCCGTAGCGATCGGGTATGCAAGCGGGAAAGCCACGAACATGAGCAGCCGCACAAGCGGCACAAGCATGGACGCAATCGCAAGTTGTTGCTTGCCTGTAAAAAGCGCGGACGGAATGATTTCGCCAAAGAAGAGGACGCACGTGACCGAGATGATGATGGCCTGGCTTTCGGGCACAAGCCGGTTGAGGAAAATTGGGAGGGCTTCGTTCGCGGCAGCGTTGAAGAGAAGCAGGGTCACAAGCAGACGGTGGTGTTGCTTGATGATCGGGAGCAGGTTTGCAGCCCGGGTCTTTTCGTCTTCCGTGCCCTGGAGCTCCAGAATTTGCAGGTTGAGCTTGTCGAGCGACAGCAGGCCCATGGTGAGGCCCGCCATCATGCCCGCCAGGCAGATCAGAGCGATGACCGTACCGAGGGCCAGGTAGAACTCTTCGGGATTGCAGCTCGGCGTGAGATATTCATTGTCGCTACACGCCATCGACGGGGGGTGCGAGCGCTTGTTTCACGAGGCAGGAATCTCGCAACTGACCGCCGCCAGTTCGCTCTCCACCAGCTGCCATAAAAGGGTGCAAACCGGATCTCGAGGTGATGCGGCTGCCGCCACCGGTCCTCGCTCCGACGCACTAACGAAGGTTGTGAGCCGCAAGAAAGGAGAAGTCCACCGCAAGGAAGAGTATGGTACCTCGCATGAAGGGGCTGGGCCGCGGAAGGTGGCGCCTTGTTGAGGCGTGTGCTTTGGCCATGAGCCAGAACCCTTTTTTGTCGTAAATGAGGAGATTGGACTGACGTGTCGCAAATGTTACGAAAATAAAAAGCACCAATTTTAGAAAATTAAGAAACAGTAGACGATGCACCAGAGCTGATGGCTTGAGAGACCTTGGTGACCTTGATGGCGATTCGGGCAGCGCCATGCGGGACCAGCGCAGCTTGCTCGAGGAGGTGGTGCTGTGCCAGACTCCCATAGCTCCAGCCGTGTGAATAGCATAAACAATGCGAACAACTTTACCAACGGTAGCGTTGCCCGATTACCGTGATCTCGAGTCCTGGGTACAGACATCCGGTTTGTCGTCTCTCCCTCACGCTGAGGTCGTGGCGCATGCAATATCTGCAGCTATCAGCAGCCTTCGCACTGTCGCCGAGCTTTCCTTACTCAACTTTAAAGTTCACCCGTTTTGAACAAAGATTTCTTGTCACAGTTCCAATGAAACTGGCTGACGATTCTAAGTGGCGCAACGCTGCACTGTCCACGACTTGTGATGCTGGGCTGTCAAGAGTGCTGTTGACGTCCCAGAGCGCGTGGGTTTCGTAAACTCTTTCGGCACTCAAACCAGTAGTGTGAGCTCACTCTAGCAACAATACCTCGACCTCAAGCTCAACAGTGATCATGCATTCATGCCTTGTGTCCACAGGTTGATGGACTTGATGGTTTGCGACGAGGACTTGCGCGCTCCCGAAGTCTCACTCATGGACAAGAACACTGTCAAAGACCACCTCGCCTGGTGGTGCGAACATCACCGTCAACAGCCCGCTATAGCAGTGTATCGCACAAATAGCTCTACAACGTCAACCACACATGAGAGATGTTCTCGGGGTCATGGCATCGAAAAGGTCCAGCAGGTTGGACCCGCCACTGTCAAGGTCCTTCCATTTGAGCACGGCACAAGCAAAGCCATTCAGTATGACAATGTGAGCTCTCATTTTACACTCTCTATGCCCGCTCAGCTGTCAGATATAAACGATTCTCGAGAGCTCATTCGGATGAGCACTCAGTGAGCTCCATTCTCTTGACGCAGGAGTGATTGGAAGATGG
Source organism: Achlya hypogyna (assembly GCA_002081595.1). Lineage (NCBI taxonomy): Eukaryota > Oomycota > Saprolegniomycetes > Saprolegniales > Achlyaceae > Achlya > Achlya hypogyna. The sequence continues at coordinate 710 of JNBR01000355.1, read as the reverse complement.
AGCGCAAGTGCCGTCAGTGGCGCAGAGAAGTCGCAGGCACGGCTTCAAGAGAACTTCAAGCGTTGGCGGTAGCTGCGACGACGGGACCCAGCTTTACCGAGAGTCACCTTGTTGTGACGCCCGACTCCGAGTATAGTGTTGACGACAAATGCAAGAGGGATAAATTTATTTTCATGCACAGGAATTAGACACATGCTTCATGAGATGAACTTCTACATCCGGCGGTCCGCTGCTTTAAGCGCGGAGTGCACGGTAACCGGGGGTGCTGCGAGCCGGGGTCGGCGACGGCACGGAAGCCGCGGGCGTCGGCGTCGGCACCGAAACGGCGGGGGTCGGGGTGTACGACGAGACGATCGTCGCGGCGGGCGTCGTCGGGAAAACGCACCCGTAGGCTCCCGACGGGATCTTCTGGCAGATGGCGTCCACGGGCGCCACGCACTTGCCGGCATCGACGTAGCTCTTGAGAGCCTTGAGGCAATCAGCCACGGCCACATCGCCCTTCTTGGGGCAGTTGGAGCCGGCAGGAAGGACACCAGCGCCCGAGCACACGGGGCCCTTGATGCAGTAGGTGGCATCACCAACAACGCTCACCTGCGTGCAGCCAGCGGGCACTTCGTTCGTGCTCGGAAGAGGAACACCGGTGCTAGGCGACGACGGGGACGGCGTAGGATAGGCCGGACTTTCGGTGCCAGGGGTCACCGTGGTGACAC